>QXVZ01006842.1:26106-38100 GCA_008931825.1 Phallusia fumigata
TACTCGACCGCTGTTGCAATTTGCACCTCGTCGAGCAGAAGGCTGCAACCACGCTCGTGTTCCTGGCTGGCCTCTAACTTTGATCGCATCCAATCTAATATGATATGCTGGATACCAGGACTCATTCCAAGAGGTACGATTCTATTGCAAAGCGTCAAGTACGAGGGCAGTGGATATGTCAGTGACCTTAAAAACTCGTATCTGTGAATAAAGTGATGTCAATAGAGTTATTTGTTTTGTAAAACAAACTTGACCGAACACGTTTCCAGCTACCCTTGCTTGCCAACTGCACATCTGATTCGGAGGGCAACTTTTATTGTCTCGTCTGACCACTCCGACCTTGAACTATTTATTTCCTCACCATGTAAGGCCTTAATTTGGTCTTTGTTCAAAAACTTGTGCAAATTCTTAGACATGTTTGTCAGTTTTGCGTTCAATTCAGCAATCCAATTAGACACAATAAATATCGTTTATCAAATGCAAACATTACGCGTTTAACTTTCTTTTTCTACCTGTCGCTTTAATTGTCTGTTTTCTATTTGATATTTCGTCCAATTCTTACAATGAACAGGGTCAGGTGATTGTACATGACCTTCCTGGTTTTCTACATTTTCAGTTGGGTTTCTCGCTTCTGTCGCCTGCTTACTATATTTGTGATCGTGGTCATGTCCTAAATAAATACTTTTACCATCTACACTGGATGTTTCCGTTATTCATTCTTTACCAGAAAAATTGCCGGCATCGATGTGTCGTTTTAAAAGACGCCTGTCGCTTGCAATTTTGGCTGGACAGTTCGATACCATAAAAACTGTTGGTACAGCCCCAAACTTTAACTTTTAGAGACCATTTGCTCTGTTGGTCTCAAACTGATTAGACTCAAAATGTATCTAAAATACACAAGGTTTAGGCTTTGACGTTGTTAGTTGTGTTCAAAAGTTAACGTAAAAAAAACCTCGCACAAACGACTGTTTTTGTCGGTGTCCACTTATCCCGACGACAGTTTTGCAACCAACGTCGCCGAAGAGCTAAGTCCACCGGGAATGGAAACATCCTAACGCCACTCTCGCTTCTGTTGCAGCACTTTGAAGCTGAGCAGCCACCCATCGCGGAATGTTTTCAGGTTTTTTTTTCTAGCTTACCTGTTAAATCACAGATTTCGACTTTATACCGAAGCATAAATTAATATTCCTAATTTTTTAACATTTTCGGACAGTATTACGCCTCCAAGCTTCTCCAAATTAACGATAATGTACGTTTTTGTCTATCCCCGCTGTAATATTTTTGACACAAAATGGCGGTCATGAGCTTGTGTCGCGTAACAATGGGTTGGACAACTTGTGTTTTCTTAAACTTTGGTTGCGACAAAACTACAGGTCACCAGTAGGTATATCTTCATAGATACAGCACAAAAACATATCCTGGTGGATTTTTTGTAAAGTCTTAACTGAACGACTCACTTTTTAATAGGCACGACAGCATTATAAATGAGTATCACTTATCTGCTCTTAACCGCATCTTCTCTTCTGCGTTCTGCTCCAATTGTTAACAAAAGGAACGTTAATTGGTTGTGACGTAATAATTCAATATTTTTTTTAAAAAGGAGTATTTGTGTTTGGTTGTTTGTGCGTTTTTGCATTTTTTTTAAACATTATGACGCAAACAAAACTACTCGTTGCGATTGAGTTTTTGTCGTTTGCAATTTATTAGCGTTAAGTACATATTTACTCTACAAGCGGAATTGGGCTTCAGAAAATGCCTAACGTGCAAACCGTTTGCTATGTTTTTATATTTCCCTTACAGTACAGCCCTCAAAATTAGCACTGATGGAGCGTATCAGAAATCTTAATCTTAGCCGCACGACATGCATGTAAATATATGTCGTTACTATGGGCTCCGGCACATATAGGGACAAGAGGGGCACTTCCCCTCTCCAAGAATTTCGAAAAATGTCCTTTATTAATTTTGTCATATACTGTGCTTAAAAAACTGGGAAGAAAGTTTTTTAAGTGATCAGCTTTCTCATTTTGTATGGTTTCAAATCACCCGGCACGTCTACACAGCCAGTAGATTTCCAAAGGGTTATATTCTTTCAACATCCATGTACAAAACAAATGCGTACCTTACCAAAACAATTAAGTGTAACGTGCACACAAATGCTAGTGCAAAATCATAAAATTTACAAAAGATTTCAAGAAATCAAATCGCCCTTAGTTGCCACAGACCAATCTAACAGTTGTCTGCGTATCCGAGGTGATTCATCTCCCTGGACAGTTGGCACATAGCGCAGAGCTTGCAGCAAAGAGTCAGACAACAATCACTGCAGATGTCACCCTGGAAACAGAGAAAAGCAACTTTACTTTCAACTTGTAAAATAGGTGGTTGCTTAAAACTGAATTAACTTCGCCTGTAAGCTTTGCAGTTTTGGGCGATACGGTTCTGAACACCTATAGTTTAAAGTAATACCGACTGAAAAATGAAACAAATAACATTAGAGTGAATTTCGTGCTTCCCCAAATCTGTAATTACCTCAATAATGAGGTCACCCTGATGGTAAAACCCCACTACACGCACAAGAAATTATTGTTGAACGTACGCTTGCGAAAGGCTTGTGAAAAAAACTGCCACTGCCTATTTTTCCGACGGGTTGTTCAGTTTATGTTTTTGTCCTCCTTCATCAGGCTACCAACTCCTTTCAAACCTCAACTTTTAGCAACAGTCATTATATTTAGAGTAGCAAACAAGAACGTAAATTTGTAATTGCACCCACAGCAACAAAACATTGCAAGCCAATAGCCCAGCATTTACGGCAAATTGGAAGCACGTCGCAAATCTTGCTTCAATATGCTTTTTGAACAATAGTACGTCGTAACTGTTAAAAAAACGGCCGAAAGCTACAAAATAGTCTACCAATGTTTTTTTTAAGTTACTCAATAAACACTGTAATTGGGTTTGACAAAATTACATTAATTACGTAAGAACTCGAAAATATCACAATAGCACAAAATGCAAACCAAAATAAGTGAGAAATGCAGATAGCACAAAAGCTAAATGAAAAATTGGGAAATGCAAACAAAAGTTTGTGGTATAAGAGCATTGGCAGTTAATACATCTATAAATCAGTTCACAATAATCTATCACAGTAAGGTTGAGGAATACACAAGCCTGTGCAATGTAAACGCCATGTAAACCTAGCTCTCATACATGGGTTGTGCTATAAAAGGTTTCGGAATGACATTTGCATAAGGTAAAATAGGAGCTACAGGAGTCCACTTTGCACCTACGTTTGGCCACAGAAAAGGGCAGCTACACTTTTCATATACCCCACACCGAATTAACTCAGCTGGCACTAAGTATAAGATGCGAATGCGTTTCGTGCAAGGTAAGAATCCTGGAAAAAATACACTAATCCAAGAATTGAGAAGAAATGATCTTGCAATTTGAATTCTCTCAGTGCCTGTGAATTGCATTGTCAAATCGTCAGCTCTGTCAATGAATTGAAGAGATGCATATTTTACAGATGTACAGGATATGCTTAAAAGGCTTTGCTCTTCATCACTTGGTGTAACATGCTCTTCAGAATATCCTTTGCTGAATTGCTTAGTTGTTACGGTGTACTGAAAGGTTGGTTTGTTGCAAAGTAATTTGTGTTTTCTCCAAGCACGCTGAATTATGTGAGCAGCAGATTTTTGTTGATGCAACATTTGCTTTCGACACCATACTAAATGCCGCAGTACTTGTTTATGTCTCCATGCTTTTTGAAAAACTGTTGCAGCTGCCACCCTTCTTAGGATCAGCTCTTTGCGCTGTACACGGCACAACCTTTTTTGCAGAATAGCCCTCCACCAATTGACAATCCTCTTCACACTTTGAGACATGACAATTACCCTTTCCTTGTGAAGAATTTCATACAATTCAGCACTTAAAAATATTTTGGTTTTTCCATATTGGCAGCACTTCGTCATTTGCAGAGCATCGTAGCTTCTTAACATACCCTCGATTATTATCCTTGAACCCTTTTCTGGATTCTGCAAAGAGGCTTTTAGTGCTTTTTGTTTCAATAGAAAAGAAAACTGATTGCAAAATTGCTGGTATGTCATTTTGTATGGAAGAAAGTATCCACATATTTGAATAGTTTCGACAATTCCAGATGACTTTAACTGGTCAACAACATGTGGGGAGTCAAACTTTTTTGGCACTAGCTGTTGATTGGGTTTTATGCAACGTATGTAATGGCAGTTTGTTGTTGCCATTGTTTTTAGCAAGTCATCTAAAGATCTTTTAAACTGAATTAAAACTGTTTGGTTTCCTTTTCCTCTTTTTGGCTGGTGGACAACTTTGCACTCTGGGTACCTTTCCATCACCAAAGACCTCAAAAACTGATTGCCACTGTTCAGTAGCAAGTCAACAACCTCTGACGGAAGCTCATCTTTGTTTTTTGATATCAGCTGATCAGTGGTGTAGCCCACTTTGCCTGCATAATGAGACACCACAAAGCAGGGAACAGTAAGATTAGACTTATTAACGAAAGTGTTCCTTGGTAAAGACTGAAATATTCTGTTCATTAGTTGCACAGAATTTGTTGATCGATTTAACCTACATTCCTCATTCAGAAGAGCGAAGAGGCTAGAATGGGGTGATTCAAGGACCTTTAGACAGGCAATCTTTTCCACTAACTCAGACATATCCCATGATATTTCATCCAAGCTGAGTTCTTCTTGCTGAAGCCTAAGGAAGTTATCCACATAGTAATGCTGAAGTTTTTCATTGGCATAGTTAATGCATAATTGCTCAAGGCCATTTTGTTTGAAGCTTTCAAAACCATATATATCCAGCAAGCCAATGAAGCTGTTAGTCTCATCTTGTGGAGCAGAGATATCACTTACAATTTGATCAACAACCCAGTGAAATATCATCTCATAAACAGACTTTTTCAGGGCTTCCAGTCTAGCTGCACACTCTTGTTGGGTGCATGCCTTTTTGACGATGCTTCTTCGCTTTAATTTGCGAAGCTTTCCAGCCTCAATATTCCGAACAGTAACTGCCTGCACGAGGTTGTTGACTGGAACTGTCATCAGGCATGCAGCATATTTTAGGTGTTTTTGGCAAGATTTAGTGGGCAGACATGGATCATTAAAATTATCATTTCCTTCGAGCTTAACTTTGTTTAAGTGCATGATTGACGCTAAGACTGTAAAAATCTGCATTTGCGTTTCTGATGAAATCCCTATTGCTGACATTGCATTCTGTGTTACTTTAAATGCAGCTCCAGTTTCCATAAAGTTCTCATTGTCTTGTTTTAATGGTTTGTCATCCTGAATTACAGTAGGAAAAATTTCCTTCTGTGAAACATTGCTGTTTGTGTTCAAATTTTCTCCTTTTGACTCTTCATGACTCTCCCCAAGGCACCATTTCATTTTCTGTTCCATTGTGCCACCATTCACCATTTGGTAAAAGATGTGAAAAGTCTGTTCACTTTCACCTTTTCTGGCCACTCTGGTTTTCTCAAGCAAATATATCTGTAGTGTTGCACCAATGATGCTACCAGATCGATTGTATTGCAATTGGATATACTTTCCAAATCTGCTGCTGTTGTGATTCCGTGGAGTGGCTGCATTGCCAAAGGCTTCCAAAATTGGGTTGGAACTTAAAATTCGCTTTTCTATTTGGTGATGAGTGGTAAATGACATATCAAATGGTGAACTACAAACAGGCTGATCACTCTCAATTTCCTCATTGTTGTTGCTGTCTATTCCAACATATGTAAGGTAGTGCATCAGACAAGATACAGTCCATGTTTTTCCAGCACCGCTCTCGCCACTAATTATAATGGACTGGTTGCTTTGCCCCATACTGTTCAGCATGTCTCTTCGAGCTTTTTCCACTACTGAAAAAACATGTGCTGGCATTGCTGACAATTCTGCTGTGGATGCACCATGGTAAGCATGTATCTTTTTCTTGCTGAACATCTCATCAATCTCTTGAAAAGGGTTAATTGCAAGCACTGTGCCGGCTCCCAATTTACGATAAAACACCCCACAATGGTACATTTCTCTCAGTGAATATAACACAGCAGGTGTTGTTAAAGAGGTCATTTTGGATAGATCCGAATGAAAATACTCTGTTTGCATCACTTCGTCAAAGCAATTCCACGATGCCACTGAGTGAATTTCGCGTTTTAAAACACGTCGATTTTCGCCGGACAATGTGCCCACAACATACTCGCCGTTTTGGCACACTTCGACAATTCTTACTGGTGTCCACACATCACTGGAATGTTTTGCCCACACCCAAATGCCCTCATGTATTGTCATATCCATTGTTTCTTCAATGGTTTGCCAAACACAACCAGATATATTCACGTAAACTCTCGACGCAATGCTTTCCGACTCGATTGGTTTTGAAACTACCTCCAGGCTAATTCCTGACCTTAGTGCGCACTCATGCGTCACGTTATCATTGATTCTTACGTCATAACACAGACATCCTAAAAACACTTCGAAGTTTAACTGAACTAATTTCATTTTTATAGCTACAGGTTTAATTTATACGTTTCCTTGACTTAAGTTAGATTTTTTCAAAGCTGCCAGACCTAAGCAAAACAACGCTCTGTTTATATGATGTTTTTAACCTCGTCGTTACGGAGATTTCCAATACGTTGCTTACACAGATTGCGGTAACTACCCACGTACATGCCGAAAAATTCAATAATAAAAGTAACATTGTGACGTTTTGGTGCAATTGTATTGCTACGTATGTTTTCTTTGTATAGAACTCAACTCACAACGTGACAAAATATTTATTGCCCTGCAAAGAACGAATTACGTGTAGCCTATATTTTATGTTACATTATTTACTTGAATGCCATGTGTGCCTCTGAATCTGGATCTCATAGCTAAGTGACCTCCTGGAACACAGCCAGCCGGTTCCCCAGAGCAACCGACACAACAGTTTTCCCCCATGCGCGCAGCGATGCATGCAAAGTAGAAGTGGCAGCAGAAAGTTGTCAGACAACCTGCAATGGTAAATACATATTTCTCTTAAACGACAAGTGTGAAAAGACAGGAAATTTTATTTATATTCCTCTCTTTATTATGGTCACAAATAACAGGTTTAAAGGGTTAATTGGACAACTTACAGCTTTTCATGTCAAGGCAACAATCGCAGAGGCCTGTGCTCCAACCCTTTCCGTTGACCATTGGTTGCTGGGTCACAATGGTTGTTGTCACAGCAGGTTGTGTTGTGACAACATTCGGGGGCTGACTTGTGTACGTCACGCTCTGATAAGCCTGGATGCGATGTTAACAATATGTTTGTTTCAAGAAAAACATAACCCGTTTGTAAGTTTAGTCTGAAAACAATATAACTCACAAAGGATACTTACTGGACTGACGACGGCCATTGTCTTATCCTCAACTTTTCAAAATATAACAAACAGCAATAAAGGTCAGCTAAATCTATCCGTAATGTAAATGAAAAAATAAAACAAGTTCAAGTTAAGGTAGTTCTCGTGGTCGCTGCATACATTGCGCATAAGCTTTCGTTACGTATCGTTAGCCAAGCCTAGTGGTTTAAAAACGTCTTTGCCGAATTTAGGGAAAAACGTAAAGCAAACAAAACAAACCCAAAATGTATTGTCCTCGTTTTGATAAAGGACGGGCGTTGGAAAAATGCTGTGGCGATTTATATTGCTTAAAAGGTGTAAAACGAGTTTCATTATCTGTTTTATGGGCTTTTGAAAAAATTTAAAATTCATAAAAATTCAATCACTTTCGCTTTAATCCTATTCATATCGGTTAAAGTACGTGCGTTTCCAATACACTTTAGCTGGCTATATTTTTAACAGTAAGATCGGCAAACACCCGCCTGTGCTAGTTCTTAAGCAACTGTATCTAACATTCACAATTTTTATCGCTAAAGGCCTGAAGTACCTTGGACCTTAAGCTTCATATATTCTGCTTCCTAAACCAACAAGCCAAATCTCACAAAAGGTTTTGTCGATTTCTGTAAAACTGCCGCTGCGTTCCAAGGTTGAATCACAAAAGCGTCACATAATTCTGGATTTATTTTGATGCGAACGTCTCGCGGCCAACAAAGGGCGAAAACGAATAAGTTACCGAAGAAAAAATGGGCTACAATAAATTAAGAAGGAAAACAAGAAAGGTTTGTAAGGCAAAACTGAGGATGGCGAGGGGATTTGGGGAATTCCCTGCAGTATCTGGATGTCGAATCTTTGTTTATTGTTGTTTCTTGGCGGCTTTGCCGTCGGCACCTATAAGAAACAAAGGGTAATAAATTAATAATTTTATATTAAACTCTGCCAGTTGAATAACAAAATGATATCAAAATATGTTTGATCGTGTTTGATAATATGCTGTCTAGCAACCACGTACCTTCAATGTAGTTGCGTGCCACCCATTTGAGTCCCTCATCAAGTCCAATAACTGGAAGTGAAATCTTGAGTACCATCAGCCACTCGGTCCAGTTGAGCGGGCAGATTTGGAATACCATCTGCACAACAAAAAATTATTTATGCTGAAAAGCTTCAGAACGGCCATTGGTTAAGGTGAAAATCTTACTGGGAATGGGTCGACGTAAAGGATGACGAAGTGCAGAGCAAGGGAGAGGACGATGGCGCCGATCAGCCACATGTTTTGCCATGGTGGCATACGGAAGAGGGACTGGTTTTCTGAGACACTGTAAAGGAATTATAAAGACCGTTAAAACACTGGTGTAGCTTTCTAAGGTGCTGAATATTCCACTGCTAAAATGCATGCTCTGGCGAATTAGGGTATTTACGATGCATGACGGGGACGAACCTGTTGAGGGCATTGCACAGTTCAATCACGACGAGGACAGAAAGGGCCATGGTCATTGGGTGGGGATCTTCGAACACATGGCAGTCAACTCCGGCGAAATCCTCACTATCGGCAGTGCAGGACATGAAGTGGGTCTAGACAGAATTAAAACCGGTTAAAAAGTCAAAACCAATAAAGGGGCGCTACAAAGAAAATGCCATGACTACGCAAACAAAGAAGGACGAGAATATAGTTTTCTCCCAGTGTGACTAAGGTTTTTGTAACGCGGATCAGCAGCGAGCAGCCATTGTTACGTCATCGCGCGCTAACCGCAATGCGAATGTACGGGTGTGTGTTGATGATGAAAGCATGTGATGAAATGTAAACACGTGATGCTAATGCTTACCACTTGCCACCAGGAAAGCATGGGTCCGTTGGAGGCGTACAAGAACCACCACAAGGAAGCGCCAACAGTTGCAACACCGACGTATCCTGAAACATAAACACTTGTTAGTCTCGTATTTGTTTCATGGTCAAATTACAATTGAGATGGTTGAAGGTTAAATGTGTGACAGTTTCGTGAGATTTTATTTTCGAATGGTTTCTGTCAATTTACATTTAAATGAAAAGCTGCATTTAAGTTGTTAATTGGGCTACTATACTTACCACCGACGGCGCAGTAACGAAGCATGAGCCATCCGCTGATGAGAGAGTCTTTGGTGGATCGTGGCTGCTTCTTCATGATGTCGAGGTCGGCTGGGTTGAAGCTGAGTGCGGTGGCTGGCAAACCGTCAGTGACCAAGTTCACCCAGAGAAGTTGGACAGGGATAAGGGCTTCAGGGACTCCAAGCGCAGCGGCCAAGAAGATACTGAAATTTTTTTTACTGTTTTGTAACATTAAATGACATGGTATTGATATTAAGGGAGACTTTATTGGCTGTTAAATGTTTTAAATGTTTCTGTCGACATGGCTGCTCAGACAAATGCAAAATACTTCTACAAGTCCAAGACAATGTTGGACTGACACAATGTAGGTACAAGTGCAATGAAAAAGATTTTACTTTAAACAGTTTTGAAGTGGTTCCATTGTCCTGCCCAACTGTGCATGTCAAAATTTATATTGACTGCACTTACCAGACGACTTCGCCGATATTGGATGAGATAAGGTAACGGATGAATTGCTTCATGTTGTTGTAGATGGCACGGCCTTCTTCGACGGCGGCAACAATGGAGGTGAAGTTGTCGTCAGCCAAAACCATGTCGGATGCGCTCTTCGCTACAGCGGTTCCACTTCCCATGGCAATTCCGATCTCAGCTTTCTTAAGGGCTGGGGCGTCATTCACACCATCGCCAGTCTGTTGAGTAGCAAGTATGGTCGTAATGAAGTGAAATAAAGTGTAATAGATGAAGAAAGTTGTATTACTCACCATGGCAGTAACGTCGCCATTGGCTTGGAGGTACTCGACGATCTTGCTCTTGTGTGCTGGCTCGACGCGGGCAAAGAGACGGGCACGGAGGCAAGCCTTGAACTGTTCGGACTGGGGAAGGTTGTCGAACTCGCGACCGGTGTAGGCCATTCCTAAAAATTACAGTTCGTTTTATGAGATGCCATCCTAACAGTTGTGAAATGATGGTTGAGGTCTTGACCAACCTGTGGTGTCCTCGTCCTCGCCAAACACTCCGATGCGACGGCAGATAGCTTCAGCAGTGGCCTTGTTGTCACCGGTGATCACAATAACCCGGATGCCAGCGTCACGGCAATCGTGGACAGCCTGAAGAACTTCAGTTCGGGGCGGGTCAAGCATGCCAACGATGCCAACGAAGGTGATTCCAGTCTAAACGCATTGAAGGTCATTAAGTGATGTTGACGTTCATCTATGGTGAATATAAAAGAATGAACAAGTGTAAACCTCGTATGCAACAAATTTGGTGGAATCTCCGAGATCCATCTGACTTGGGCTTGGTGGGGTGTCGATGGTTCCGAGGGCCAAGCAGCGAAGGGTGTCGCGACCAGTTCCGTATTCCTTTACCAAGCTTTGGATCTCAGCCTTGATTTCCGGGGTCATTGGGACACGCTGTTTGCCGACACGGACGTATGTGCAACGGTCGAGGACACCTGTCAATCAAAAGTCGGCGTTAAAGTGAGCTACGGGCATAATTGCAAATCGGTTTAGGAAACCTTGAGTGATGGTTTTACAAATAGCTTTATACAACCAATTTTATATGATTGTGACATGTGAGATCCATAATGTGATATAATGCTCTAATTAATATCAGGTTGGTTCCCTACCCTCTGGTGCTCCCTTGACAAACATCTTGGGTCCGATAGCGGATGGGGCGGTGGGTCGGCAGAATGCGCTCATCGATTTGCGGTCACGTGAAAACTCGAGAGTGAATTCCTTTTTCATCATGCTCTTGATGACCTGCGAGCAGAAAGTGGATCGGTTACGTTTCGTGAGTAGGTGGGCGTGGTTGTTTAGTGGGCGTGGCAACTTACGCTGTTGCATGGGTGGGAACGGGCAGACTTGCTGAGGCCGCTGAGGTCGGTGTTGAAGACGTTCATCTTTTCGCAGAGGACGGTAAGAGCGGTCTCGGTGGCTTCTCCAACTTTCTCGTAGATGCCTTTGGTCTGAATTGTATTCATATGATTACGTAGCTGAATTTCACACTTATTGTCACAAGGCTTTTTTATCAACCATGTGAACCGGGATGTGTTTTGTGGACTTCATATACTAACCTCGTTGTAGTCAAGGGAGGAATCGTTGCACAAAGCGCAGATAGTGGAAAGCTCGGTGAGTGCGTCGTAGTCGCTGCAGCGAATCTTTTGGTCGTCCTTGGTGACGTCACCCTTTGGCTCGTATGTGGATCCGGAGATCTTGAACTCGTGGAAGGCTGCGCCATCGGCCATAACCTTGTCGACTACGAACATCTGAACAATACATCACCAGGGTCATTAACAATTGTTTCAAATGGTGTTGATGCCGCGGTACTTCAAGATAGTGTACTTACTCTGCACACAGACATCTGGTTGGTGGTAAGGGTTCCGGTTTTGTCAGAGCAGATCACTGAGGTGCAACCGAGGGTTTCTACAGACGGCAAGCTGCGCACAATCGAGTTCTTCTTTGCCATACGACTGGTTCCGAGGGCCAAGCAGGTGGTGATGACGGCTGGGAGTCCTTCGGGGATGGCGGCAACGGCA
>QXVZ01006847.1:0-41224 GCA_008931825.1 Phallusia fumigata
TAACGGCCCACGCCTCAGGTCTACCATCTCGCCCAATAAAGTAATAGTCAATCTAAAACAAAAGAGGTAATGGTGCTTGATTTTCATTTTAGTTTGGTGTATCTTAAGTGGGGCTTATCTGGGATTGAGGGAATAATATGCCTAACAGGTTCTGATTAGAGGATTAAATTGGAAAAACGAACCGCCCCTGAGTGATTTCTTTTGTTGCATAGAACATACACTGTTGTAGCCACCAAAATTTTGATTTTTCACAGTGACCCCTAGCCCTAATCCTAAAGGACACAGAATGCAAAATCTATGTCAGTCTTCGAATAAATTATTAACCCTTGATGGCATCCAATATTGATTGCAATGTTTACATCAGGAAATTTGCTGTAGCTTATGAGATCACACTGTGTATTTTGGTTCTTGATATTTAGTAATTTCGTGAGTTGAGCATTGACAAACAGAAGCTTGGGTTAAAAAGAAAATCACTAACTATAACATGCCCAGTCATAAAACTGTCTGGGCAAACACCCAACAGTGCCACCTGACTCTGCACTTACCGCATGGAACATAATAGAAAGTGCCTTCACAATCATTAGAATGCCCATCAGGTAATGAATAGTGAAAACTTGGCCTTTGTTGCTGCAAATGACCAAGAACCAAAATACTCCAGTCATGAAGAAGACACAAGACATGAGACCATACATTCCTGGCAATGCCATGTCACCAGCAGATAAATAGCTGTTCAAGTTTCGTTCCTCAATTTTAATCTGTAAAACAACAAAACCAAGATATTTGTCAGCTCTTTTATTTTTTGAAACGAACAACTATATAATTTAGAGGTGACAAACAATCACCCCATCGGCATTAGTTTTTTTACTAATGCACAATCAACTGGCCAGTAATAAAATCATATTTACAACAACAAATATGAGACCCATGAAAAATCTTTTTCCTGCTGTGGCTCTTTCGTTTTAAGTTGTGCAAGCCTGCCTTTAAGCATATATTTAACCAACTAGTTGATTGATATTTTTCTCCCTACAAGAATATATTTTGATTGAAAAATGCTTTTGTTATAAATCTCACAAAGCCAACACAAAATCAGATGGGATTGATCAGACAATCAACTGGTCAATTGCAATGAACCTGTTGGCCACAAAAAAATTTCACAAAAAAATATAGCCATCGCCGGTATCTTATTCAAATAAAATACGAAGCCAAGTCTTTATCCATCATAGTTGGGCTTCAGCGTTGGTTTCTCTATTCTAAATATACATGGTCTATTTCCTTTTGACTTTTTACATATGCACAAAGATTTAGAAATTCAAGCTCCTTTCTGGCTAAATGAGAAGATTTTTAGAGACATTTACTTTAGAAGAACAAACCCAATACAAAAAACCATCTGTGTAAAAAAGCACTTACAGCATATGTGTAAAAAGCACTTACAGTTGCAGATACTGACAGACTTTTGTCTGTTGACTGGCTAGTGTTATTGCAGTTGTGGAAAAACAGTTCATAGTAGCCTTCCTCTTCCACAGTGTCGATGTGCATAAAAATTGTTGTGGAAAGCACCAAGTCCCCCTCGGCATTATTCCAGGCCTTAACTGGCACATATTCAGAAATCTTCTGATTGGCTGCTCTTTTTTCTGAAGAAAACAGTGTCTCAATGCTTCTTTTGTGATCACCTGAACTGGGTATTGTGGCATCACACATGTATGATGTGAGGGTAAATCAATTGTGGTTTTTTAATCTTTACAAACAAAAATGGTTTCACTTTTGACCTTTGGAGAAAAAAGTTTGCAAGAGGAATATCTCCAGTCACAGAAAAAAACATTAAGTGATTGATTTTTAACAACAAATTGAAATGATATGTGGGCCGTGAAACTTTTATTCAATACAAAAACTTTAATTCAAACAATCTCACTTCTAAAGTTTACTGCTGTCTTAGAAAATGCTTTCTGGGATGTCATTGGTTTCAAAAGGGAAAGCAAAACATTTAAGATTGATTGTCAACTCATTTTACTTTTCTCTTTCAACCAAACCATGTTAAATCACATAAATATATGCTCTATTACAAAAACAAAAAGATGATCCATTTACTTCTGTTACTAGCTGACTCCAAATCATCATCTACATCTTTTCTGGCAACGCTTTGATGCGGGGGTGTCTGAGGTTTCCCAACTAAGTATTCCTCTGGAGTTTGGTAAAAGGGTAGATTGTTCAGCTTGTGGCGTCGAATCTAAACCACATTAACTGTAATGTTTGGAATTTAGGCAAACAAAAATGTTGAAGTAAGACTGAAAGGTCAACTTGTGACATTTAGAGATTCATGACATAGAACTTTTAAACTCAGATTCACTACCCGAAGTACAGTCAAATTGTGCATTTTTTATCGAGTTGTAAAAATAAAGTTATGTCAAGTAAACCTAAAGTAGCTACCTGCTTATATTGTATTTTTTATTACTAGTTATACACCATTTTCATATTTTTGTTCTACCTACTGTTTATCGTTTTAATCGTTTAACACTAGAAAAATTTGTGAAATTTTGGCAACAAAAAAGATCAGTCTCCCCACAAATTTAATTTAAAATAAACAAATTGATCAGCTTTGGATACCAATGGCAGTTTTAGTTTACACAGTGTATTTTGAAGGTGTTCCACAAAAATTCCATTTCTCTAGAAGGGCACGGAAATTCCCAAGCTGCTTTACGGTTCACCGCACTGCTATATTTGGACCTCAAACCATAGTAAAACCACAACATGTTGTTTCTGCCCAAGGGTGCCATGACAGTAGCTATATTTACTCCTTGTCAAGTTTAACATATTTTAGATTATTGGTATTTTATACTATTGGCAAGTTACAAATGTTACCAGATGTCAATATTTAAAAGGTGACAAACAAAGGCAATTCTGGGTAACATGCTGCACTTTAATTTGGTAGGATTGGTGGTGGTGCCATGGATCAATGGCAGCATGAAGGTTTGTTTAAAAGTGACACACTTAAAATCAGATATCCTTTACAGTTTTGAAGATGTTGTGCAATAATTTAACTTAAGTTTACCTGCATGACCCAATGAGATTCCTCCTCAAAAAAAGTAAAGAAAGCTCTTGGGACATCGTCAAAAGCAAAATCTTTCGACGTCAAAATACATCCCCGTGAATTTTCTTCGTTTTCCTGAAAATGAAAAAAAAATAACTAGGGTTGCATACAGTCCATACAAAACCAATTAAAGCTGTTCATGTATCAGATAAGAACACTAATTCGTTTTTCCACTTACATTGTACCCAGACGTTGCACTGCTGCTCGACTTATCTAAGGTGAATCCAATCTGGAAAAAATATTCATTGAGTGACCAAGACATGCATTTTATGTGATAGCGCAGTGCTGTCTACCATGATCGTTAATGTTACAATGCACTACAACAGGCAAAATATGGTTCCATAAACAAATATATTTAAAAACAATACAATAACTTGAGCAAACAGGCCAATACTTTTGCTTACTTAGGAGACTTTGTTGGATACCACAAGTCAAAAAAGTTAAGATGGCGCTTGGTCGTTAATGCATATGTGTTGCGGGTATATACAATAGTACAGCAATACACCATATTGCACTTAAAAAGCTGACAAAAAGTTTAAGTAGTATTGATTAAAAAATGCCTATCAAAAAATATATGTGTGTCATATGTTCTAAAAATGTTTGTACCAAGTTTGACTTTAAATGTTTTAACACATTGCTAATGACAACCACACAGAACTTACCATTTTTGTGTAACCTATCCCAGCTTGTTTGGGTATTTGCAAGGATGTAATGTTGATGAGCAACGTACCATTCGTGAAATACCCGAAGGAACTCAAGACAACAAGGTTTCTTCGGTCATTCTGCAACAGACAATAAAATTACTGTTTTCCACAACCTTTAAACAAGAAACATTTTTTTGAACTTTTCTTGATGCCACTAATGCAAAACTGCTGTGCACAGTTCCCTGTTTTCGTGATCAAAAGGGCACTTTTCATAGCAAAATGGAAATAATTTAGAAGTCTTAGGGTTGTTCAACTTAAACACGCTGCTTTCCAATTGAAGCAACAACCTTTGTCCACCGACACACAGAACATGTGTTACCGATACCTCCAGAGATTGTGATAACTTGGTCAGTTATAATTAAATTTTGCGGAAAATTTTTTTAAAAATCTGTAGTTTTGGTTAGACCTTTTACCCCAAAACACTTTTTATAACCATTACACTTAACTATAGCTGTGTGCTGAGATTGTGCAGACATTAAAAAAATCACCCACAGTTACAGGAAAACTAATGGTAAGTATGAGGTACCTTCTAAATTTGGTCTTTTATGTTATTTTTTCACTTTTTGTAATTTATGTATTATTCCGTCACAACCAAACATCTCCAGTAAGATACAAAAAGACGTACAATAGATATGTAACTACGCCAAACTGACAGTTAAAGATATTGTTTAAAACTTCACAGAAGAATTTCAAATTCTTTTGGAAAATATGTATGTTTGATTGATACAGAGATTTACTTTAAATTGTTATTTCAAAATTTAGCTTAGAAAAATACTACAAAATAACACCACTCTGACACAAAACCTAAAAATGTTTTGTAGGAGTGCGTTTTTTTCCAAATATGACTAGTGCTTGTGTAGATATGAGTTTAGATATATTAACATACCGTTAGGGTTGCAGTGTGTATCCTCCCACTTGTGATGGTGAATAAACAGAAACACACTACTGCCAATTGGAACCAATTCATTGCACTAGTTTATAAATAAAATACACAATCAAACCTAAAACACGAATTATGATCTTATATATTTCACAGCTTTAGACTTTGCCCAATACACCTCTACAAACTACACAAAAAACCCAATGTTACGTAATAAAGACCGAAAAAAAGTAAATGGCAAACAAGCACAGCTGGACTAATGTCATCTACTTGTACTAGAAACAAATGCATAATAATGCAAAGAAAGTAATAAACAGCATAAGTGATATTTTAACAATCCAAACCACAACCTTGTGCTGTTACTGTAACAAAAGTACAACGGTTTACAAACAAAAACGAAACGTTTGCCACGAACTTTGTCTTTCTGAAATTTTCGATTTGTTGTCAAAAGATTTCTGTGTAGAAGTTATATGATTTCTATTTAAAAATAATCAATATTTCGGAATCTGGAGAAATTTACTACCTACTTTTGCTGTTTACGATTGGACTACACGTATTTTATAATTCATAAGGTTTTTAATCATNATATGATTTCTATTTAAAAATAATCAATATTTTGGAATCTGAAGAAATTTACTACCTACTTTTGCTGTTTACGATTGGACTACACGTATTTTTATACTTCATAAGGTTTTTAATCACTTTATCTATCGAAACAACATTCCCACTAAATAATCGGACACAGTAAACAGTACAAAATTTTATTTGCATTTTTCCTTTTACGAATTGTTAAAAAAGTGCAAATAAGTAACATCCAGAGGTGGTTTAAAAAATAAAACAATGCTGATCTTCACAGGCAAACTAGCCTCGCAAAACAGAAACAAAAAAAGTTAAAACATCAGTGTTTTTTGACCGAAGGGTCATGGAGCTGAAAATACGCCACGAAGCTAGGTGAAAATTTTAGAATCCTAATTATCATCCCGCAGATTAGGAAACTAGTTGATTGTGTTCAAACAGAAAGTTTCCCACTAAAGTGCACATTGAAATCAAACGCTTTACTTCTAGTTTACAACAAGCTTAACCTTGCCGCGCTGATGGGATGGTGGCTCACAAGATTTTTAAAACGTTATCTGGGCCCCGTTGCAATAAAGTTGTGGACTAGATAAACAGTAAAGCGAGGCATTTTAAAAGGAATATAAACGGTCAACATATGCATATACAATGAATAGAAAAAACATAAAATAAAACTGTTTTGAACTACTCAGCAACTTCGTATGGGGCGGCCTCGTTATTTCCTTCCATTTCTCGTGCTTCTCGCGTGCGTTCTCCGTATTTGCTCTTGAAAAAACCAGCCTGGCAGGAAAAATATGCTTGTCACGTGAAAAATGCGCTCTAAACCATATGACCATTACGCTAAATCGATAATGTTCATCTACTAACCTTCCACAGCACCAGCACTATGATGCAAAGCAGTGCGATGCCACCGAGCACTCCTCCGATAATGGCACCAATGTTAGAACCTTGATCCTCCCTGGATTCTGTCTCGGGGGGAACGAACTCACGAATTGTGGTGGTTGCCTGCACACAGTAAGTCGCTTAAGTGTCACCAAAAAAGCACTTCAAGAGATGGCTTCGTCCATTGCCAGATAAAGTATTCGTGACTAGGACCCCAAAGTAAACCCCCAAAAAGGCAAACTTAAGTTGAGGTAAAGACACACCTGAAAAAGTTTGATCTCTGCGAAATTTTAAGCTGGCTACACTCTGTCCAGAAACTCGCTTCTACACTTTTTGCCCGCGCACGAAGACTAGTATAGTTTAACTGGTTTAATTGAAAATTGTGTAACTTCTATAGTCAATGGATAAAATATTTATTCAACCCACCCTCTTAGTGAAGATTTGACCCGCTGGATCGACCGGTAAAGCTGTGGTATCTACTGTGATGTCACTGAACATCTTTGTGTGGAGGTTTGGCTGAAGACAACAAAATTGTTTACAGTGTTACTATAACTTCTTACAAACGTTTTTATCTAGTTCCAGCATAGTGTTACGAATTCAAGTTATTCCCCACACGGGATTTGAACCTAGATCGGTATTTTTCTATCTGAAACTTCTAAATATAAACCATTTAAGAAACCACCAATATTTTGAAATAGAGAAATCACCACAGAACAGTATGACGGATAAAGACTTGACTTCGTATGGTTATAAGTAACTTCAACTTTTGCATTCAAGTCATTTACCCTTAGCTCTTAATGAAAGATATGTATATTTCTATTTGGATAGAATCTATGTGAATAAGATACCGACGATGCCTATATTTTCTGGTGAAATATATATATCTTTTATTAAGAGCTAAGGGTAAATGACTTGCATACCAAAAGTTATAGTTACTTATCAACCATTTAGAGAGAGAAAAACATACCAGCGTCAACGTGGGGAGCCACACTTTGAACGACGCAGTTACGACAACCTTGCTGTGTGACGTCATGTTCTGGATTGTGCACATGATCGTGCCGCAAGTGACGTCATCGCAGGTCTGGACAATACAGTGGTTAGGAAGTGGTGACACGAATGTTTCACTCATGCACTTACAAGGTCCAGTGGCAGGTTTACGCTGTCCGGTTGTGGATACTCGAGCTTAACGGTTGCACCGTTGGTTTTGTTGTCCAATGATAGTTGAAGACTGTTGATTTTGCCTGCTGTGTCGCACGTGCAGAAGTACGCGGGCTGAGAAAATAGCAATTGTTCATTTGTTTTATTTTTAGTCGTAGGTGGGCGGAACAATGGCCCATGCCGTTATGCTTTTAGGCTACTTATATCATTTCCGTTGGATCGTTTTTTTTTGATTTTTCGATGTTTTTGAACTTAATTGGTGAATGCAATTTGGGTCAACCCATCGGCTTTTACAGACAGAACTAGAACCCGCAACCTTGTGAATTGGAGATGCAGAAACGATTGGAAAATAATTGTAATTGTGAATTAAATTTATTGCACAACAACTGATTTTTTTTGGAAAACATTTCAAAACCAACAAAGTAAAGCGCAATATGAACAAAATAGTAACTGACCCCTCTTGAATGTCAAATCCAGAAATATTCATGATAACATGCGAACAATTAATCCCGATTTGTTACTATTCGTACACGTGACTGGTGCGCGTTTAACGCTTATCGTCGTAACAGAAGTTTTGTATTTTTGTTTAAAAATGTAATTGTTTGGTGCCGCGGCAGTCTTTAAACATAGCTTAAACTTGCAATCATTTGCATATTTCTTTGATGACTCAACAAAAAATTAACGCGATTTGCCGTCACTTGACTACAATTCAGCAATGCTTTGTGTGTGCCACATTTACGTCAAATGTTACACGCCATATCACAAAGCAGCATTGCAAGTTGGTGCCAATTAGCTTCAAAGGGCACAATCATCGTTGCACATGAAACCTACACCCTGAATTGTTTTAGTAGTAACACCATATTGCATGGACTAACAGTGGAGACTTTGCACAGTCCTCTAGCGGACCGCACTGCTTTTAACCAAGCCTAGATGCTTGCTTACCTCGCAACTAAACTGGTAAAGATAGAAAAGTGGCAAAAAATCAAGGGCTCCAGGCCATGTGAACTTCATAGGAGCGACGGCAATCATTAGAGGTCCATTGCTTGTGATCTGCAAGAAATCGTATCTGTTGTTAATTTTTAGTTGAAAAAAAATGATGCGTCAGCTATGTCGTTTGATATTGGATACACCGTAACTCGATTTGTTTAATGTTAAGCAACTGTACACGTAATCTATACTAACAACGTGAGTGTGTTGAACATTGGTCAGGGAACCTCCAAGTACAGGATCCAGCAAACTCGTAATGGAGCTATCTAGCGGCATCGTGCGGTTAAAGAAAAACTCGTCGGGGGAAGCTGAACTGAAAAAAAAAACTCACTGGTCAGTGAGGAAGAAAATTATGATGCAACAATGACGTACCTTCCGTAGAAGAGTGACGCGGAGTAGGCTACGAGACGCTGAAAGCGAAATTTGTTGTTTTCGGTGTTGATTTCTGATGATTTTCTTCCCGCGCTGAGACAATAACAAATGTTGAAGGCAGAATATAGATATAGGGCATATATGCATATGTCGGCCATTAGTTTTCAATCTTGAAAAATTAAACTGTACTTGCTTTGTTCGAAGAATGTGGGATGTTGCTGAAAGCTTTGGTTCAATTTTGACCAAAATAATTAAAATTTAAATACGATACCATTATTCCAGTCCAGAATGAAATTCTACCAAACAAATTAAGTAGCATTTGAGTCGTAGTGCTGATAAAATGATGAACAGTCTGGTTCATACTTTACTGACACGATTTTTACAACACTTTAAATAGATTTACGTGTTTTTAACTTTATTNTTAGGATCAGTTCCTCAACTGAAGAGTCCAACCTAAAATGAAAGCAAATGTTAGAAATAGAACCACTAAAAAGGGGAAAAACGCTATTTTATTTTGATCGTTTTTCTGTTAGAAAGCTACACAGTACACTAACAAACAAAAAAGGGATAAAAATTACCTGCACACCATCCTCCCAAAAAAAACAAAAAATTAAACTTACGAGTATGTTGCTGCGGCCGACAGATCGTGGTCGCAAGTTCCGTTGCAGCCGGTTTGAAATTCCCAATCAGAAGTGACGTATGGAAGCTGGAACCGGTCAAGCACAGGAGAAAAGCTTACCGCTTGGTGTGCCGGGGTCAGTTGGTAAGTCACGTTGATAGTTGGGGTGACATCGAATCCACCAACACCGTCACCCAATTTTCCGAAACCTCTTATCTGATATAACCAATAACAACTTAAGCTTTTGTAGAAATCAAGCAACCCTTTTTTTCAAACCACGATCCAAAACCTAGATCAGCAAGGTGTCAACGGGCTTTTCCATTTACACTTCCGTTCCCTTTATTGATTATGATGTTGTTAAGGATTGCGAGTTTAGAGACTTTAATCGAATTAACTTCTTATTCGGCTCTTTATTAATGCTAACGCAAGTAGTAACTGTTCGTAACGAAAACACACCACACATGTTTATTGTTAAGTTGTAAAAGAGATGCGGGCTGGATGATTTTACATAGCGGGGCTGATTGGATCCCGTAGATTGAAACAATGGTTTTCAACAATAGGAGTAGCGGTGTTTTGTAATTATTTATTTTTAAAAACAAAAACGGCAAAAACACAATTTAAAAAAACGGAATATCCCTCTTTCAATTCACAACCATATCATTATTTCAAATCTTAGCCTTACTGGGATTTTTTAACGGGAGTCGGTAATGAGATGGACCTACCACATAAGTAGGCTTTCGACGAGCTTATGCACACGTTAAAATTATTTTCCGAAAATCTGATTTGCAATACCCGCGCAAAACTGCTTTTCAATCCAGCTGCTAAAAGTGCCAACCGGGAAAATGCTTAGTAGGTTAAATACAACTTTGAGCTCGACTGAGTAGTTAAAAAATGAGAGCCTACATGGTTCAAAAACTGGGTCGACATACGTTTAGAAACATCTGGAAATCAATGCAGCTCTCCACTGGGCCAACCATGAATGTTGCGTTTGTCTGCAGATGTGTGTCTTTGCCAAATATCAGTAAACGCTTCGAAAGGGAATTTAAAATCCGAGAGTCAAGGTTAGCTGTTACTTGAAATGCTGTAAAAGAAAAACGAAATTATTGCTGCACACATCCTTTTAATGTGCCTTAAAAACAAAGTTTTGATTAAACTTATTCGTCGAGCCTACGATGTTTTACAGGTTTGACAGCAAAAGGTCTATAAGCATTGTTTTGCGCAGAGCAAAGGAGTAACTGAGAGATTAAATGTTGAGAAAACTACACAAGTCCCTGAGATAAAAGATATCATTCGATTGGAAAAAAATTACATAACGTAAATAACTTAAAATTTAGCAAAGTTATGGAAATGAATGTAGAGTGGTACCAAGGGGAACATACAACCAAAAGTCAAAGGCACACTATTTTATCCAACAAAACCTTTTTTTTATCAGAAGATACAATTCAGTAATAAGAAGATAAGGTTATTCCTGGTGGTGACAGCAGTGTTTGTTGAAACATAGAAAATATTTTACACACAAGTACACACTTGTATCCTTTTTTAAGACTATTTAAAGCAGTGTATTATGAACAAAACCTTCTTGAACAATCACGGAGCGTTGTTGATAATTTCACAGCGAAATCAAGATACTTACGGAACTTTTCTGCATCAGGGTTCACTCGGTACACAGCCGACATACAGAACTTTGCGGTCGAACACAGCCCGCCTGGACGCATGACGCAATCGATGACGTCAATTTCACCGGGGCTCAACGTCATCGATGACGTCACGTCGATGATTGCCCGACTTCGCAACACAAGAACTGAATTGCTGGAGGGTGATCCCACCATTACGTCAGGGTAGCCATCGTTGTTGACATCATGACCCATTCGGTTGCTAGTGGCAACGCTGGCGCCAAAACGTGAAAGGGGGGAGTGAATGACGCTACCGACGATACGCTAAAATTGAAAAATTTGCAAAAACTGTAGATGAAGTATAAAGGTTAAGTGTTTAAAAAGGTAAGCAGAGGTTTAAACAAAATGTAAGATTTGACATGTATACCCGGGATTTTTTGGCAGATCGAAGTTATTTATGAAATTCCAGCTTGAAGGTGGAATAGGTAACAAAACTGTAATGCTTTTCAACAAAAAGTCTCACTTTCAATAACGCAACATCAAAGTTGTAGCACAAAACAGGCATCAAATAAAAATTCAAACGCAACACGAAAATTATTTGAAAGTTTTTTTGGCAAATACAAGTCTTTTTTTCCTTTATAGGTCTAGTAAAAATTTAATATTTTAATCCACATATTTGATATCTCATCCGGCCTAATTTAATTTTACTAACCTGTCTGTGAGCATCACTGATCCCGTCCGATGAGAGGTAATAAACGTACACGACGCCACTGTTTTGTGACGTAGATTCCTCGAGGGGCGCCCCTATTATGACGTCAGTATAACCATTGTTGTCGAGGTCACCAGCGACCTCCATTGTGGAACCAAACCGACCCCCCGAAGTGGTCGAGCCATAGAGGATGAGCGGTTGGNGCCCCTATTATGACGTCAGTATAACCATTGTTGTCGAGGTCACCAGCGACCTCCATTGTGGAACCAAACCGACCCCCCGAAGTGGTCGAGCCATAGAGGATGAGCGGTTGGTACGACAAACTCGTCTGTGGATGAGAGATTGGTGTCAATTTTTTTTCATTTTCCCTAACATTATTAAAATTTGGAAATAATCTTGAAATTTAACGTGCTTAGCCATTTTCCCTATTATGACTACAAAAATTAAGTTTGGCAATAATAAGGCACTTTATTTTTACTCTTTTTTTGTTGAAGTCAAACAAACCCCAGTTACTCGACCTACTGAACATTTCCATTGCGTATCTGTTTCAGTTTTCTGATGCCCCAAACCTGTCGATAAAATTGTCACTGTGCTGCTAACTTCACTGCAGTGAAAGTTTTTTATTTTTGTTTACTTTGGCAGTGACCTAATTCGGATGTTGCCATTGAGAACAACAGGCTGCTCGGTACGAGAGCAGTAGGTGGGGTCGAAGTATTGCATGCGTAAGGTAGGTAGGTGCACATTATACTACTGCCGCTGCGATAGTAGTGAGCTTTTTTCATTAGGTTATCTTTAGCAGTGATGTAAATTCTTAACCCGCAACTATTTCTTGTGCTCAAGCAAAGTTACTGACATTTTGCCAAACGGGTGCACCAAGTTACTTTAAATATTATACTAGTAGTACTGGCTCAACCGCGTGTTTTTAACATCGGTGTCGGATAAGCAGTTACGTCAGCAGGGGCGTAGCCAAGGGGGCCATGGCCAAGGGGGCCCCTCCCAAATTTCGAAGTTGTACATTGAAGTAGGCTACTTCTAGAAAAAAATCGCCAAGTTTTACATAAAGTTATGTTACTTGGACCTCCTCAAAATTTTGGGCTGGCTACGCTATTGTACGTCAGCCAATATTTTAAGGAGGAATATTTTATTGATCAAGAGGTATTGCTACAGTTATTTTTGTTAATTTTTGTGTTTAATTTTAATGATTTTCTTTCTCCTTGTTTCTAACAATAGTAGAAAAGTACGTTTTTCTGGCGAAAAGTGAAATTAGTAATCTGTTATTTGAAGATTTTTTGTTAGGGAGCATTGCCTCTTTCCCCCTTCCCCTGGATACGCCTCTGAGTGCGTACCAAAAACATAACATTACACCAACACCTACCCAACTCTCTGGTCCAGGATTTTTTGGGTCGTTCATAAAGACGAAGACACGACCTTGATCGTAACCCGCTTGGTGGGAGTAGAGAGGCGCGGAGACCATCAAATCGTCCCACCCATCTTTGTTCAAATCAGCTCCCAAAACTGCTTGACCGAAATACGCTCCGAGCTGCCACATCTGGCCGTGCGGATGTAGTGAGAAGGTGGGATCAGCAAGGTCAGGAGAACTCATGATTAAAACCTTCAATTCACACAGTGAAGAACATATAAAAGTTGCGTTTTAATGGTTTTTACCTTTTTCTGTATCATCTCCTTAACAATTAAAAATACTGTTTACAAATTTTCCACAAAAATCACAGAAAAGGTTGTAATTTGACTGTTTTAAAGAAATACGCACAACAGCAAATCGTAGACACAGCAAAACCCTGAAAACTCTAAAGCTTGATTCCACAGAAAGTTTCGCAGCGTGCAATGCCAACTATTCTGCGTTTTAAGCAAGGGGCCTGAGTTTCAAACAAATTCAATGATGATCGAAGTAGTAGAAATTTTTATATTTAACGTCGCATTTTTTTGTTCTTTCTAACGTTTTAACACTTAACTACAGGTCTTGCGATTTATTCGCATTTTGCGATAACGGGATGTTGAAACTTTCTTTCAAGATATCACGGCCACTTACAGTTCCACGTGATTCGTATCTTGGGGTTCCGCTTACCACGAATTCACTACCGCTGACCCCAAAGAACTTTCCGCTCGAAACAGAATATCCTGCAAATCAAGAAGTTACTGAATAACAGCTTGCATAAAATAAAGAATGCACTTTGTTGACCGATGTTGAATCAGAATTAAATAGAACTTAGATAGTCAAATTAAACCCGCAATAATTTTATGCCCCCGAAAGAAGGACAAATTATTAGAACAAATTACCGAAAACGATTCCTACATGTCGTTTATAGCTTTTTCCACCCAACTGTGAAGTCTAAAGAACCCGTTAGCATACTCTACAAATCAAGTCGAAAATAGAATCGAAATTCCCAGAACTAATTCACCAAATCATGTTTTTGTTAAAGTATAAACTCAAACTTATCAACTTCAAATATGAAACATTAAAGACGGTTCTGTTCATAATCAAAAACATTCCACCACAGATATTTCTCAAGAACTCTAGAATCTTATACATCCAACGTTTCGGCAATGATGTCATTTCATCAGCAGTGATTTAGGCCAGTATATTTTTGACAAGGGTTATGTGCAGATCCGTGTAGCGCCCAAGTTCAAAGTTGTTATGTGAACAAGAAGAAAAAAAATCAAGGAATTTGGGTTTAAAGTTGCACTTTAGCTTGTGCGAAATCGTAGCTATTTATTTTCAACCAGCCTACCAGCGTATGATTCTCTTAAACTTGTAGCGTTCACCACTTCTCCCAGTCCAGCACTAGAGAGCAGGCCAATGTAGTCGTTGGAACTTCTTTCGTAAGACGCCATTGATCCCGCGCGGTCGAATGCCCCCACTGCCCCAACGAACAATGTTAAATTCTAAAAAAAACGAAAATCACAGGTAAAAAAAATAAAAAATTAGATGGTAAAAATTTAGTTCTTGGTTTTCAACGCATGTCGGCTAAGGACCAGCGATTATGACAAACTTTTCGTCACATGCTGCAGGTTGGTGTGCTTAAAATGAATAATGGAAGGTTCCTGGAATATCGTAGACTGATTCTTTTCAAATCTAGAGTTCCAATTGTTATTTCTCTATGCCCAAAACGCAAAAATGGTTTGTTCAGCATCTTTAATATTTCTCATTTGTTACGAAGAGACAATCCGCAACAAGGAAGGATAAAATGCCCATGCAGATTCTTGTTTAATCGGGGTAAAATTGATCAGCCAATAACGTTAAACAGAACTTGCGATTATAAACAAGTTGACATGAAATAACATATTACCTTGGAGTAGTGAGCGGAAAATCCGAGCTGACATTGTGAAAATTCGTTGGTTGTGTTTCCATCGGTTCCTGCAAAAAAAGAATATTTTTGTTTTATCTCTTCAGCTGCAAAATTTAAAAATCAAATCAAACTCTTTGCCTGTCATTAAAACACAATTACACCCGGAGAGAAGTGGAAAACATTACAGCGGTAAAATTTGAACAACCTTATCAACTTTACCGGCGTTTTAAAACTCTAAACAAAATAAGATGTACTGTCATTCCTAATCGACGGAAAATATCACTAATGCCCTATTTTGATCAACTCGAAGCATTTAATGAGATACAACAACATTAGTTACCATTGTCTGTTGTATCATTTCAACTTATTTTTAAATGTAACTATTGCCCGAATTCGACCAAGTTGCAGCATTAAAATAAAATACAAGTAAAAAATGATAAAAGACAACATTTTGATAAGTCAATCTTTACCGAAATTTCCACAAAGAAAACTGAAATTTGGGCCAAATTAACACCCTATAGGGTTTTGAAACATTTACAGATAAATGTTTGCTAATTTGGCCGAATAGTTAACGAGACAGCCATGTGTACACAAGGTTGTGGATTCTAAACCCATCTCGGTCGCTTGTGTTTCCTTGAGCAAGAAACTTGAGCGGCATTGCTCCAACTCAGAGGAACCCGATGGGTTGACCCAAATTAAAGTCACCAACTTTCAAAAATCGAAAAACAAACAAATAAAACATGACGCATTCAGGCGTTGCTTCTCCCGAGGATAAAAAAGAAACAATCAAACAAAACAATAAACAATCAAACAAACAATCAAAAGAAAAAATACACAAAGAAAGAATAAAAAAATAACCTTCTAAATTTCCTTGAGCTGTCTCGTTGATAACATTCTGGAGCTTTCCAACAATGCCCGCAAGATTGTCAAAGTTGTCGGCAAACAACACCATTGCGTTGGTGTCGGCGATCCCTTGCAGTTCAGATAAAACGTAGTTCGATACACCCACCGCTACCATCTTAATCCCATCGTTTCTGACCAAAAAAAAGCAAGTTGGATTTTAAGGGCAAAGTATGTCAAAATTATACAATATCGCCTGGATACGATAGAGCACGTGCTCACACTTGGTTTTATTTTGTTTCGTCAGGAATCACGTCGATATTTGAGGTCGAGTGCTGTGTCGAATTCACTACGGCAGTGGTTCACAACAAGGCAAAAAACTTTCCGCAAGGAAGAATTTTAGAAAAAAGGGGAGAAATTTCAACTTTATTTAGTTATTCATGATAAGCGTCGTATTTTTTAAGTAGGCCAGGTTCGAAACCATTTATCATTACTTTGTATCATTTTTTATCTAGAACAGGAGAAATGAAAAGTTACAGAATAAGCAAAGGGGGATGCATTAAAAAAGGTTGTGAACTACTGCACTAAGCCGCTCGACCCATATACAGATAACAAAAAAACAGAATGTGTCCTTTGGATCGTCCCAAGTTAAAACCCGGATTGATATTTTGGCCAGGCACTACAACCAAACACAAATGCCATACCAGTTAGTATGTTACATGTTCATTCACAAGGCAAGGATTGTTGTATTAGTCACGTTTTAGTTTTAATGTTGTTTACATTAAATACAAACGGCAATCTTAATGGCTTGGTTAATTTTGTTGATGTGTAGTTTAAACATTGCGTACCCGACTGAACACTAAACAACCTGAATATGATGGGCCACAAGACCTACCTGGATTTGTTGGCTTGGCTGAACGTTTTGCTTTCAAAATCCGACTGTCCATCCGTAATGACGATTGTTATGCGGGTGGAATCCGCACGACCGTAATCTCTGAACATAATGCGCCCACTCCTAATACCAAGGTGAGTGTTGGTTCCCCCTTTATTCCATTTCACATTCAGAATTTTTCCTACAAATTCAAACAGATATCCCAGAGGAGTGTGGCGTTGTTTTCATAATCACGATTTAGTGGTTTCGGTATGTTTGAGATATACTCAAACCAATTTAGTAAATACCGAACGCACAAATGGCTGAATGGCTAATAGCTTACAATGATTTGCGTGGGCGTCAAATAATTGTCAAGCACGAGAGTATGTAAAAATTCTATTGTCCTACAAAAACACACTTTGAATCTTCAGCATTTAGAATTTCGGAATTTCCACAATTGACAACAGTTATTTTAGTCGGCTTTTTAGGCTCACCTTGAAGAACGTCGTATGTGTAATGATCGAGGACAAATTCGTTTTCGACCGCGCTGCTAAACTGTACAAAACCAACACGAACTATCCCGCTGGTGATTTGAGCTCTGCAGATTACACATCAAAAGATTAAACTANAAAGACTCTATTTGACTCAATAGCAAGAAAAAAATAGTATAAGTTATAAAATTTGAGCACATAGTGTTTTTCATAGGTCAACTTTTAACAGACAATAGTGTGATTTTCCATAATTGAATTCGCATTTTTGCTTGTGTATTTTTATGTGGCTTTTGAATCTCATAACACAGTTTACAAAACTCATGTAACTTTTATTTCTGTTTTCATCAGGAATTAATTTTGTCGACTTACTCGTAACCGGCCAACACGTCAACTATCCAGAACAGAGCTTTTTGAAAGTCGTCAGGGCCAATGGAACCAGATCCGTCAACAACCAGAACAATATCCAATCCTGAGGTTGCAGTGTTCCCACATTCTGGAAAATATACTAATTGTATCAACATATTGTACGTGGATGCTTTTGTAAAATCTGCTTATAGCATGATAATACATTAACTGGAGGACTTTACTAGTAGTGTTCAAACTCACTGCCCGCAAATTCCAGATCACTTACAGTGATAAAGTATCCCACACAATCAACATAATTCAGTATAACAGTATACAACTTACAAATGCTGTTAAAACTTGCACCGGTATTTTAGATATTAGGTAAAGCTTTTCGGATTTCGATAATGTTAAGACGTTATGGAGTTACAGTATATAGCCTACTGGTGTTGTTTCATTGCATTCTGCGTTACCATACGCTCTCTGTCTCCAAAGACTTGATTAAACTAATTCTAAATTGTTCTTTACTAAAATGGTCAGGATTGACAAGAAAACCTTTTTTTGCTTCCGGGACGCACGGTTTTTGGCTTGTCGTAAGCAATCAATGCGACGAAAAACGTCCGAAGGCAAATTCTTAATCAGGCGAATTAAAAAAGATGTACGGGTTCTTGTTGTAACAACCACCAAGGTTGCATTCGAAAGATTTGTTGTAAAAACCTTTTTATATTTTTGTATTTTTTACTTTGTTTTTATCAGGAAAAACTGCATTTAAAATAAAAACATTACTAGAATAAATATTGATTACTTACCGCTTGATGCTGGGTTAAGAAGAAGTGTGCCGGAAGTTAAATACCTGTAACAAGCCCCCGTGCTTCGTTGCTCAATGTTGGCGCCCGGACAAAGTTTTGTGTAACGGTTGCCACACACCTAAAATCAAACGTTTTTGAGATGTTATACAGTCAGCAAGCGCGAATTCATTGGGGGATTGAAATACAAGTGCTGTCAGTAAAACTTACCACGAATTCGTCCATGCTTTCGGGCATTGTAAGCGAAAGCCCAATAGCGCCTGTGGAATCTAAGAACAAAACAATTTTTTTGCACAAAATACGAGTAACCTTTCAAAAAAGATGAGAATAAGTTTGGGCACAAAGTTGTATCCCCTTTTAAGATTTTTTACATACAGCTTGTTGTATGTTGTTCGTGCATATGCAATAAAAGGCCACTGGTTTGATCTTGGTTACAGACTACGGACGTAGCGTATATACCGGATTGAGCCCTTCTGATCCTTTATTGTCGATTTGCTTTCTATTTTAAAAAGTGTTTAAATACTCACCGAAGCCATATTTACTTGCGCATTGAACAGATCCTAGTTCGCTGGGGGAAACCTCGCAATAGTAGAGTTCTCCGGGTCTGACTCGATTCTCATCAGGGAGTCCACTGGATGGCGCACCGACAAGCAGCTTCGTATTACCGCTAAACAAGAACAATCGGCAATTATGACTTTATGAAATAGAACATATTTATAAATGTTAGGATAGAGAAATCTTAAAATTGCCAAGCTGTATACCGACCGACATTGTTACCCCTTTTAAGCTAGCAAACTCAGTTTGTTGTTATCGGATAAACCTTTGACTTCTAACCAATAGCTTTCGTTTGCAGTTGCTGGCAGGAAATTTTGCCCAAGTCGAATTGAAACAGACAAAACATCGTCGAGATTGTTCATATATTTGCAAAAGGTACATAAAGTTTTAAGATAGGTGAACGAAATTCAGCAGCAACAACAAAAGACTTTAATCAAGTTGGTATTGTGTTTTCCACATTTCCAAATAAGGTCATGATGCTTTTTTTATTCGTGCTGTTTTCATGTTCGGTGTCCGGCGTGTTTATTGAGGATGTTAAGAATGCATAGAACCTTTTAAACACCGCATTACCTTTTAGTGCGTGCCTCGGTGCACGGATTCAGCAAATAGAAAAAGGTGTAGCACAACAGAAAAGGCGCTTGTCCAGTGTCACTTCAGAATTATTTTTGTTAACAGTGGAAATTGGTAACTTTGTCATCAGCTTGGGTTTGGTAAGTGACAAATATAGAACCAACAAGATTGAGCATAAACTATTTTTGCAGGGTTGAATTGCGAAAAACTCCTAACGCATCTTTGTTCAGCACTACACTTACAACAGAGGATTAAGATGGGAAGTATACAATAATCTGTACTTTTTATTTTGGTCAACAAATACATCAAGCAATAGTTAAAACAAATATGAACCCGCTACGTCACAACTGTGACGAGTTAGTTTGAGACGCTGTTGGAGTAAAGAAGAAACACGCGAGTAATATAAGGCGTGACTCATTTAATTATGACCACCTGCTCTTATGGTGTCAACACCGGTATTTCGTAAACATGCAGTTAATTTGCGATTACGTAACCCTTGCCTGTATCCAGTCTTTACTGAGATCTGCTTTTAATTAGTTGTTACCGACGGTTACTCAGTTAATAAGCTATTTTAAAGTACATGAAACTAATAAAACATTGACAAACATGTTAACAGTTGCATTCATATCTTATCCAAGATCAATTACACCATTCAAAAACGTTTATTGTTGCGTGGTTTTGCATAGTTTTTAACAACGAATTGTTGAAAATGCACACAAGTGAAGACTGAAATCAAGCAGGATGACTTTTCTTTTTATCGACCCACATTTTAAACAGCTGCCATATGTTTGGGAAACAGTAGTTGGTACGTTAGTTTATTTCTAACAAGATGCTTTGAGTTAATTGCAAAAAATTTTTAAACCAACGAGCGAAATATTTATGTAACTTACTTGACTTTGAAGGCGGCGATTGTTGAGCCAAATTGCGACACTGTTCCAACGCTGTTTGGCGCAACAATTGTGTGAGAACGTGTTTCTATGTTGTGACCTTCGCAGTTTGTCTTCAGGGTCACAGCGACAAACAGTAGTTTGATGAACACCCAACTCATAGCAATTTATTTCTTGTAAAATTTTCTTGATTAGTTGATGTAACAAACACTGCAAAAATTTTAAGGTGATTATAGGTAAACATCATATACTTAAGTGTGTTACAAATATATAAAGTTGTTACCTAACGGGATTTTAAAGTAAGTTTCGTCAAGTCAACTGCGACAAACAAAAGAAGGAACAACGACGCTAATTAACCGTTTCTTCATTTAGATCTATTTTTAAAAAAGTAAATGCACGAATCTTGTTTGCAAACCCGCTTTGAGCGACCAGAATCATTCCAACAAGAAACGTAACGTAAATGAGGTAATACGGTTTCTGATTTTCAGCAGACGTCTGACAGGCATGGCGAATAACCTTGAGCCATTTTCCCATTTTTTCTTAGAAGTGTCACACAAACCTCTACAGCCTTTCAGTTTCTTGAATAAATAAGAGCGTGAATACATTTGGTGGACTTTAAAGTACATGACTGGGAGGAAAAGAGTTTATAGTAAATACATTCCTTAAAGACCATTCAAAATTTGCATTGATAATGATTACGGAAATCAACAAGATTTTATTGCTTTAACACAGGGGTTAGATAAGGCCATTGCGCCAATATTGGCGCACTCGCCATAGATTGGCCAGGCCGAATGGTCTAAGACGTTCGACCCATAAGCAAACATATAAAACCTGTTTGGGATCCGTTCCCGGGATCGTCCCGGGTTCAAACCACGTGAAAAAAAAAATTAGAAATATTTTAATATTAGGCCAACTCAGATAAATTTTGACATTCTATCTTCGAAAATACACACTCTACACTTTTGCAAGCTACATTATGCTAACTGTTACAAACCCTATGATTTTGTTCAAAATCGTAACATGCATTCAAACCTCAATTCGTCGTTAAGCAGCGGTAACTCCACGACACTAGGAACCCTTACAAACCTAAAATAACCCAACCAAAAAACAACCTTAGTTAGTACCTTGGGCCTTAATTGGCCTAGCAACGAATAAGATGACATCCTACCCACAGTAATAATAATATCGATAAATCATGATGACTATTACAAGTACTACATTTGACGTCACACAACCTCTAGGGATACAACCTGGCAACAAAGGTGAGTGTGAGTCATAACTGACTCTGGTACATTGCACAGACTGTCCCGGAATCAATATTTCTTCTACGATGATCGTTGAAGGCAATAGCAGAAATATACGACTGTAGTCCAAATCGGTTGATAAAACTAAAAAAAACAGTTGTTTTACAGGCAAGACACCAAATCACACCAAACGATAAAGACGCAGAAGCCACATTAGCGGGTTTTCAAATCAGCATGTTACCTTCAAAACCAGGGGAAATATTTCTGAAAATTTTAGGTTGCTGGACAAGAAGTGATACAAAGTATTAATAAAAGGTTTTGGACCAGCGGTCCACCTAAAAACAAACACTCCACTGATCATGAATGATTTGACTATCAAGTGAAAATTAGGAATTCCCCGCTCGGGAAACACTGATTTCATACATAAAGGCAGTGGACAGCAACCTTTCCCAATTCGTGGGCAAAAAAACAAGATTAGCAAGCGGGTCGTACTAATCTTTTACTTGCAATTTGGTACCCGTTAAATGTTTATAATTATGTTGTTATCATGACATTATATGCTGTATGTGGTTATGTAATACATATGCAGTAGTTACGAGTAACGTAGCCCACGCATATCGGCTGGCTAAAATTAAGCAAATGTTTATCTCGCCATTTGCAGACTTCGATATAGAGTTGATTTGTAGACTTTATAAAGTTGCCTGCTGGAAGTTAAAGTTTAGGGCGATGATAACATTATATTGAAGAAAATGTGTTTTGCAAAACAAAAACACTGTTTTCCTATTTTGCCCTGTAGTGTTTGCGATTGGTGCAGGTGTAAATAGGCATGCTGGCACTGGCACATAAAATTTTACACAAACTAACAAGTCAATACATTCAAGACAAAAACGAGTATGATATGTTTAGGAATACAGTACACAGAAAACTCAATTGCCAGGGCACTTAATTTGTTTTACATCAACAGCTTGGAGCAAATAGCAGAAATACTGGGCAGAATTTAATTACCCTGATCAGAACATAATCCGGGCAAAATTAATGAACTGCATTATTCCAGAATATATTTAACATCACAAAACACAAGCCAATACTTGTGTGTAAAATATTGTTTCATGATTGGGAAAACGTTATTTTGTAACAATTAAAAACATTTAATACAAACAATCAAAAAACATAGAAAACTTTAAATTTCATGTTTATTTATACTGAACGATATGTACAAAAATGTCGGGCGGTCAGCAGAGTAACAGCTTACACCATGGGGCTAAAAAAAATTACACATCAATATGATTACATTTAAAGAGAGCAAAACAAAGCTAACACACTAGCAAATTAAACTTATAACCCATAAATGGGTTTGATCTAGATTGCAGAGAATTGAACACAGTGAAATACAAATATGAAGCATGGAACAAATTGATTGCCTTCACTACAAGCTGGAACTTCATTACAGAAATGTAATCAAGTACAAAGGGTAGGCACTCGTATCATTGAAGACAACAAAAATATATGGGTTTGTCATGTCATTTGAAGCACTGTCATAGGAGCGTGAAGAAACAATGGCGCCAGGTTTGGCTGGAGGCTCCAATAAAGATTCGTCTCCAAGGCAAAAATCACCAGTCAGTACTTTAGCAAGAAACATGCATTTGATTCCAATCTGGGCGGTGTAATCCGTGGAATATTTTGAGTTCAATGCAAAATAAACTCCTTTTCCATATTTTGTTGCTGAAACCAAAAATGGTTTTGAAAATGTGCATTTTGCTAGTATCTTACATGTATGATGTTGTTTGGATTGAACCTAAAATGGCATCTAATGTTCCAAAGCCAATACTTTTAAGCTACACAACATGATCTAATAAGTTAATAAACCCACTTAAACACTTTATTAAACTAACATTTGACTAAACAATCACCTACACTGTCTGCACTCATTAGTGTTGGCTGCTCAACACGAAGCATCAATATAGTTTTCATTAGCACAAAACAAAAAAGGGAATGTTTAAGTTTGGTTTAATTGTAATATTTTGTGATCACTGTTACCCATTAAGAAAAACCTAATAAAAAAGTTAAGAGTACAAATTACCATTTTTGCCACAAAATGATCGGTTAAAACCCTTTGCACAAATTTTATCTGCGACTAAATCTGTTGTGCCATGAAACAATTCCCGTTCAACAGGGTTTCCGGAAGTTAAGTGACTTTCAACATCTTTTTTCTTGATGTTGTATTGCTGATAAAGAGTGGGATTCTGTATTCTTTCAATCTGCAAAATATCCCACCATCAAACCTTCACAAATCAGCTTTTTACCATGACATAGGGTCAATTAAATAAAACGTGTAAAATAAACCAGACATGGAATTTTGTGAGAACTGAAATTTAAAAGCCAATACTGTTCAGTTAATAATTCAAAACGCCTGCCTTAACAATGTCCAAAAAGCGTGGTTTGCTTGCTTTAAAGTGGCTTAGCACCCTCTGGTATTCAGGAGACGAACTTGCAATTTCAACTCTACGCAGGGTCATTCCATTCATGTCATCCCAGTTGGGTGGTATTTCTAAGAGAAACAAAATAAAACTGTGTATTTAGAATTTACTTTACCAGACACTACACAATTAAACAGCCAGTTCTGTTGTTTTAAAACTCAATTTGTTGCACAATAAACTCGTCAGAAAAGTGCAACCAACACCTTGTCAGGACTGAAAAAGAGGAAAAGAGAAATTTTTAGAAACAAACTTTCGGCCGCTGTTGTGTGCTTCACACAATTTCTAGATGTACAAGAATGGCCAGAAGTACCTTGAGAATCATTGTCGCACCGCAGAAGATTTCCACGAATACCTTGAAAGGTGAATGATTTTTGAACTGTGTCAACCATCATGTCAAAGCCAAAAAGCTTTGTGCTAAAGTTTGTTTCCCTTTTCTGAAACATGTGAATATAATTTTAAAATTAAATGGGGTTTAAAACACTCAACTGAGTTTTAGTGTTTGTCGCAAACGTTCACACAATCTGCAGTAAAAACAATATGCATCCCCTTTAGAAAGATAATCTATAACAATTGGCCAATGCAAGATTGTTCGATTGGTGTTAGTTTTTTACAAGATAACTAAAAAAAATTATGACAGCAACATGCCCATAAGCAATAATTACCCTATAAGCTATTTCAATGGATTTTCCAACTCTTGGTGGCAATTTTTTGAAAACCCCGTTAGTAAGAGACCATTTCCATGAGCATGATTTTCCATATATTAGCATTGATTGTTGGAAGTCGTGAGTTATATTATTTATGAAGGTCTTCACTTTGTCAACATTCTCTGTTAAGCCATGAATCGTGAGCTTGTGTGACCTGAAAAAAATATTCATGATAAATTTATGCAGAAAAGGTGAAAGTTAAGGTTGAGTAAAATCTGCACAACAATTATAGTTTGAAAACACTAGGTTCTTTGTTTTGAGATTTGCCTGGGTATCGAACAAACAGTTTANTTAATAATTCAAAACGCCTGCCTTAACAATGGCCGAAAAGCGTGGTTTGCTTGCTTTAAAGTGGCTTAGCACCCTCTGGTATTCGAGAGATGAACTTGCAATTTCAACTCTACGCAGCGTCATTCCATTCATGTCATCCCAGTTGGGTGGTATTTCTAAGAAAAGCAAAGAAAATTATGTATTTACAAGTTTTCTTTACCAGAACCTACACAATTAAACAGCCAGTTCTGTTGTTTTAAAACCCGATTTGTTGCACAATTAACCTGTCAGAAAAGTGCAACCAACACTTTGTCAGGACTGAAAAGGAAGAAAAGAGGAATTTTAGCAAACTTTCTGCAGCTGTTGTGGGCTTCACACAATTTCTAGACGTACAAGAATGGTAAAAAGTACCTTGAGCATCATTGTCACACCGCAGAAGATTTCCACAAAAGCCTTGAAAGGTGAATGATTTTTGAACTGTGTCAACCATCATGTCAAAGCCAAAAAGCTTTGTGCTAAAGTTTGTTTCCCTTTTCTGAAACATGTGAATATAATATTTATATTAAACAGGGTTTAAAACACTCAACTGAGTTTTAGTGTTTGTTGCAAACAGTCACACAAGCTGCAGTAAAAAAAATATGCATCCCCTTTAGAAAGATAATCTATAACAATTGGCCACATGCAAGATTGTTGGATTGGTGTTGTAACTTTTTTACAACGTAACTAAAAAAATTTATGATAGCAACATGCCCATAAGCAATAATTACCCTATAAGCAATTTCAATGGATTTTCCAACTCTTGGTGGCAATTTTTTAAAAACCCCGTTAGTAAGAGACCATTTCCATGAGCATGATTTTCCATATAATAGCATTGATTGTTGGAAGTCAAGAGTTATAATATTTATGAAGGCCTTCACTTTGTCAACATTCTCTGTTAAGCCATGAATCGTGAGCTTGTGTGACCTGAAAAAAATATTCATGACAAATTCATGCAGAAAAGGTGAAAATTAAGGTTGAGTAAAAATCTGCACAACAATTATAGTTTGAAAACACTAGGTTCTTTGTTTTAGGATTTGCCTAGGTATCGCACAAACAGTTTACATACACAATTTACTTGTGCATGCCAATCCTAAAATTTTAAAATGAGCACAGTGGAAAAACTAATTAAGCAATTGAGGGGAAATCTAATCTTACCTTTCCAAATCAATCATTACATAATAATGCAGAGCATGTTGAAAGATCGCAACCCACTCATGGTTTGTAAACTGTTGAAATTCCTCATTTTCCAGGGTTTCCTTAGATGATTTTGAATTTACATGTTCTTCAACCAATGCCCTAATCTAAATAAAAACAGAATGTTGTTCGTTCATACCTGTCTTTTGTTTGTAAAAAAACAGCACACAAATTTATGCATGTCACAAGTCTGCTGTTAAGTTGTGTGTTAATGAACAGTATTACTTCTTGTGAGCTGCAGACATTGCTTCTGTTTAGAAAAACCAAGAACCTCATGTTACAGCCTTATGCAGAGGGAATTATGAAATATGAAGCCTCACATATATGTTTCCCAACCAGTGGTAGAAATTACTTTTTCTGAAACTAGGTAGTATGTGGCAACAGTGTGTTACCGCTAAGAAGTATGCAACCACAAAATCGTTGGGAACCACATTTGTACACAGTACTGAGGTGATAGTTCCACTTAGCAATGCCAAGTGTTAAGCCCATTCAGCAACTTCTCAGTTACAGAGTTATTTTTTGTCAATCCTAGGCAAGCATTATAAGAGAGATGCTTGGTGTTAGGCTCAAAAATGCTGAACACTGTAAAATGATGAGCAAAAGTTTCAACCAAATCCAAATTTTTCATTATTAAAACTTTTCTTTCTGTTATTGGCAAGTTTTGTCACATATAAAAAAGAGGTAACATTTTAATTTTAGGGATTAAGGAGTTTGTTTAATAATTTACTGTTAAATCATATCTTTGTGATGACATAAAATCCATACATGCTGAGCTAACTAAACAATTGCATTTGTGACACATTCCTAGTAGTTTTAGTTAGAATATTACATTGTTATACTTCACTTCACTCCCACAGCAAACTGACAAAATCACTGGCTCCAGAACTGTTTGTAAATCCTGAGAAGCTGCTTCAAAAGCAATATCACCACTGTCAGAAAGTACTGCAAATTAAAGATGCAATTTGTTGGCACGAAAATTAAAACTATTTTTGGGGACAACATCAACCAAGTCAGGGGTCAGCAACCTACAATCCCAAGGTAAAATCAAGCAAACATCGTCCTTCTGTGGACTCTTTACAAAATGTCCGCTTAAGAAATGGAATACTGGCATATGAGAAATTGTAGTTTGAGGTAGGAACAAAACTTATCATGGCAAACTTTATCTGTGTGCCTGCATGAAGGTTTTTGTTGCAAAAGGAAATAATACAAAAAAACACCTGAATTTGAAAGTTTAACAACTTCATAAAAGTAAGAGAACGAAGTTTTGGGGAAAAATATTAGAGCTTACTGAGACCTTGGTTTTGCTCTGTGGTTGCCAAATACCTAACTAAGGTATTGCACCTTAAAACATATTTTTTGTCTGCTTACAAGCACTTTTTTCAAAAAGAAAAATTTGCAAAATATTTTGGAACAATAATATTATGATACACTTGAGAAGAAAACAACAGCAATTTTACTTACATTTTGCTTGAATTACATTTCTCGAAAACCTGGAAACAATCGATGTTTCATAAACAACAATTTTGATTGTCTTTACCATTACAGGGTTTGCATCAACAAAAGCTTCGATTGCTTTTGAAAATGCATTTGCGACTTCGTCTATATCAAAACCAATTCCTCCTGCAAATAAGTGGTAGAAATACATTTCCGATGTTGCCATTCTATCCAGCAAACTTTAGTGCATGTGTTTATTCCCGGTTCAGGTGTTTAGGTTCTTACCAACAAAAATTAGACAACATATTATTCTCTATCTACAGCAGTGGTTAAACCTAAATTCGATTTCCCAAAATTAATCAATATCTATTTGCTTGAAGGTTAATGAATTAACAGTTAAAAAGTCATGAACAAACCAGCTCCTAAAGTTGCAACAGCCACAGAAGAGGCTCTCATCAATTCTGCAAAATCCAGTGCTTCCTTTAATCTCCCAGCCAATTGGTCAAGTGAATGTGGTGTTACAACATGCACAACAAATTTGCACAACAGGTTCCATCCATTTGTCACACGAATGTTGGCTGATCGCTGTACAGGGCGAATGCTGCACTGCTTCTGTATTTGAGGTCCTGCCTGTTGATAAATTGCTTTGGAAGCAGTGCCTGTGATAAAATAAATTATTTGCAAACTGTTGCAAATGACTGTTGAAAGCTGGCAATTTTTCACTGAAGTGTTTAAAGTTAGAACTTCTAGTCAACGATTTTGGATGCAATTAATGTAGGTTTTGGTTAGTATATGTGAAGTCATCTACCCCAATTTAGATTAAAGTCATGTCTGCATCCATTGATAATAACATCTGAATCATCTTTAGTGATGTCACCAGTACAAACTTTCACCTTGACCTTTCCAAAGAAACATTCATTACTTAGATTGTTCGCAATCACGGCCAGAGATTTGTCGCTAAAAAAAGGGACAGATTAATAAAATAATTTAAATGTTTATAAATGTACTCTACATGCTCCATACACATTTACTGTTTTTGAACTTACAATTGTGGTTCAATCAGTGTCAGTTCCTGAAACAAAAATTTAACAGAAAGTCAAAAGACAGTACTTAAGCAATCAGGACAGATTTGTGTATAAAACCTCACAATAAAGAAAACATATAAAGTCAAGCTCTGAGTATGTTCAGTGCTATTTCAAAAAAACACATATAGTTATTCTACACTTCTGCCTACAACATAATTTTCTTTTACTTTATACTGGCACATGGGCCAATAAATTTGATTTAACGACATGCCTTTTGTTGTTTTTACTTAAATTTTCATTTATAATGTATATATGTTTTGTTACTACTACGATATCAAAAAGACTTGGGAATTCGCAATTACCGGCACTAACACTTTACAGCACTTTTTCTCTTCAACAGACTCAACAAACTCAGACCATTCATCACTTTTTGCATATTTTAGAAATCCAGGCTGTTTTACTTGCAACATGTACATGTGATATTCAGCAGCAACAGCCAAAAACATTTTTTCCGCTGAAAAGAGACAAACATGCTGTCAACCAAATAACATAAACTTTATTACCACAAATCTCAAAATTTGAGATAACAGTCTCATATGGTGACAGAATCAGTAGGGATAATACACAAGAAATGTATATTTTGCCTAAATCAGTATCATCCGTTCCTTATTCGAATAGAACCTTCTCATTTATTAGCACAAAAAAAACATTATTTACCCATTTCCCTATCCCATGGCATGTAAGTTACACTGCTTCTGTGGATAATTTTCACCTGACAATGAAACTATCAAACTTCTCTGTTTTCTAGCAGTATAATTGCTTGAATGTTTCTGCTGGGAATGTTGAAAATCAAGAATTGTGCACAACAATTTACTAATCATTTCAAAACCCTACATGAGAGAGATATCGTGCATGTAAGTTGTTGTCAAGATTGCAAATGTCCTGTGTTAGTTTGTTCATGCTAAGACCAGTAATAGAAAGCAAAAGAGTAAAGCTGATTTGGAATATCGAGCACATTGACATTTAATATAAATATATTGTTGACAGTCAAATATTTTTTTTTCTTTTTTTCTATGTTTTAGGTCAATGAAGTTCTGCCTAAAAAACTGCCTAAAATACAAATTGTGTACCTTCAAGAACATTCTTGCTTGGTCCAGATAACTCACAACAACTTGGAGTTATTTGAGTTTTTACCAATATTGGCCAGGAAACAGCACATCTTTTAATGCAAAACTCTGCAATTTTTGATTCACATAAAATTGTCCTTATATTCTGTTTGTTGTCACAATAAAATTTTACCACTTGGTGAACAGCAGTTTGTATGGAATCATTGTGTATTCCGACCACAAAAACCTTTTGATCCTAAACATTGATGCATCTATTTATATGTATCTGTATCGGTAATGCAATCTTAATCCCAAAATGTAGGTATTTTTGTAGGGGTTGCAAATGTAATTTGTAAAGATGTAACTTAAAAACCATTGTTAATTTTTTTGCACCTGATCCGCCTTCACCCTGCAGAATACTAATGATGACATTTTTGTGTTTCATGTGCAATCTATTTACCTGAAATACTATATGTGTATCAGGATTTTCTTCGGCCAGTTTCTTCCAATCAGGAACAGATGTCACATCTGCTAACATATCTGGAACTTCAACTGCTTCGAGTTTGACAAACAAGTTAAGAAGATGTGATGCATCAGAAAAAACTCCATTGGTGACAAGTATGAGATCATTGTCCCAGATCAGCACACCTGCATTAAATTATATTTTTTGGCAAACTGTGTTTGGGTTGTGGGGCCAAATAGGAGATATATCAGGCTAAAACCAGGGGATGCTTAAACTGCTTTGGGCAATGAATTAAAAAAATAAAAAATCCTGTTTTGATAAATACCCTTTTTCTACACCAATGTTTTTATTGTCCATCACAAAAAAACACAAATATCACCTTTTATCCCTTTTTTGTGTAAGTGTCCATTAATTTCCATTAAAATGTCAACAGCATTCGAATTGTTAGAGCACAACATGTTCTTCAAGAAGTCTATTTTGGTGCTGTCAATATTTGGAATGCCCCGAGACAGCTTTTCTTTCTAAAGATATTTGTACTTATATAATTACCCACAGCATATATAGACTACTTGACTTCTATAATTACCCACAGTATATCCTTTACTTGTTAAGCAGACAACTACATTAATTTTCTTCAGTAACAAGAGCAACACACCATTGCCTGGATTTGGGTTTGAATTTCTTTTACTGTTTTTTCTGTTCCTTTAATCTCCAGCTTTTCATTTTCAACAGAACAACTGATTGATTCTTTTCCAAACTGCTTTTTTATGCTGTCCACTATGCCACAGTGATTGAACACCCTGCATAAGTTTCCGATAAAATAGCTTAAAAATTTTTAAATTTTGCAATCAACTAAAATAAAGTTCAAGGTACAATACAGTTTCTATGTTTGAATATATGTTATTTATCAAAGTATTTGTTACAACTCAAATTCAAACTTCCAATAAGCTGGTCTCTTTCTTAATATTTTGCATGTTTGGTGGATTATTGATGGAATGTTAGTACGGATTTGCCAAGCCAAGTCAGTATCCCAGTACTAAGTACTAAGCATTGGCATTTTTAATGCTCAGTAATTGAAAAAAGTCGTTGCATGTATCGTATTTATTTTCATTCTGGTATAGCATACAAAAATTTTGAAAAGCAAGTCATAAATGCTTTCTTCCTTATTATATACCTGAAAAATAGGTCAAAAGTAAAAAATACAAATTAATAACTTAAAGTGAAATATTTGTGACATGCTTGGTGTTGGACCAAACCAAACACTTGCAGTTTTAGGTCATTCATAATGTTTGGTTATTAAATTAAAAAAATATATAATTTCTTAAATCCTTGATATTGATTTGACCTATTTATTTAATTATTAATACAAATGACATTTAAATCTCAGCAGCAAAGGTGCCAACTTACTTTGCAGTATTAGCTGGACATGTCTCCCTCATAACTGTAGTAATTTTTGCTGCAGATGGGGGAAGCCCTTTTAGTATTGATCTGACAAAGAAGAAACAAAAATGTTAAAAAATCGTAAGACACTAATCTAAACGGCAATTCAAAAGTCTCTAAACTTACAACTTTCAGAAGCAACTTTATTAACATTTAAAAAAGCATTATGTAAAATGCTTTAAAGTCAGAGACTCACATATTGTCCTCGATTTGTTTGATCTTTTTTTCACATTCTTCTATTTTGCCAATTACAAGAACTTCATTATGAAGGTGTTCATGAAGTCCAGCAAAAACCTTGCAGCCAGTTGTTACTTGATTAGTAAAACAACTCGGATCATGTCTCATCACTGCTTCTAGCAATGATGGATGTTCACGCATTTGCCAGATTTTATATTCATTGAATAGATCATTAAGTTTTTTTGAGAATTGTTTGTAAACACCTTTGTACCACTGCGAAACAATACATTTTTGTGGTTTAGTAAAAGAAAAATTTAAACTTGCCACACCAGAGTCTGCAGTAACATGCATTTTCAGTCAGTACCAGCCTCCACATTAAAAAAAAATAAGTTTTTGTAAAAACTGCAAGGGTGGCTCACCACAAATTGACATGCTATTTACACTATTACCCAATTTAGGAAACACATGCAAAGTTGTACATCATGTGTTTTTCTGGATACATGTCACGCTTTATGGTTAAACGTCTTCAACGTTGCGCAGCTGTTTCCGGCTTGGTGATTGTTTTAGTGAAATTGGGTCGCTATTATTTCTTTCACCAAGCGAAATAAACTCAACTCAACTCAAACAAAGCAGTCAGTGCACCACAATGACATCTTGTGCAAACTTTATTGTTTAATAATTTGACTCATTTTAGGGGCCAGTGGGTAATTGCTGGGGCTCTAGGGTAAAACCAAGTAATTATTACATCACTATGGCATGTTATATAAACTGTCCAATTTTTACCAAATTTACATTGTTTAGAAATTTGGCCCAATTTAGGGGGCTGGTGGGGTATCTGCTGGGGCTTTGGGCCAAACAACAAAATTGATACACCACAATGGCATGTTCCACAAACTATCCAAATTTCATTTATTTCAGGGATTGTTTAATAACTTGACCCATTTTAAGGGACAAGTGGTGGAAATGCTAGATCTACAAGATAAAATGGAGAAAATGATATCACAATGGCCCAACCTAAATCTATTAAAATTTCATTTTCACTCTCACTCATCAATTTTTCACTTAAGTAGGCAAAACGTTTAACAACTACTTATAGCTATGGAGTTAAACAAAACAAATGACGCACCTCCAAAATAATATCTACCAATTGAGTTAGTTTTATTCAAATCGCCAAACAGCTGATGGCCCTTTAGGAAGGGAACCCGTATCAGAGAAATGCTGGTGGATTAAGAACATTTACAAACATTTTTACATTTGATCAACCAAATGTAAGAAAAGAAAAATTTGTTTTAGTGATGCAACATACAATTGGAATTATTTGGCAGTTTTGCATTCTGACACCTACCTTATGCAAACGTATGCGTATTTTTCCCTGTATAGGATCAATCGTTAACTTGCCGAAATGTAAAGATGCCTGAAAAAGTTGCTCCCAATTTGTATCCAAAATGAAATTTAGAATCTGTTTTTCTTGTGGATTACAAATGTACATGATATTCATCCTATTTGTTTTAAACTTGCTCAAATCTTCTAATGTTGGTTTATCAGGTATGCCAGATTTTCTGTAACAGAAAAACAAACTGTTTGAAAACTTTGAAAATACAGTATATCAAAAAAGAGAGCTAATACTTCAAACCCGGACAGGTATTTTTATAGTTTTATATGGGATAAAAAAACCCTGTAGTAACCATGACTAGTAACAATAAAAAATGGCGCTGGACACTAAGTTTTTAACAACACTTTTAAGAATTCAAGTTTGAAATGGCATCTACAATAGGGACTGTTACATCATAAAATTTTAAGAGAGAAATATGTTTGGAAAACTACAGCTTGCACAACCACACCATTAAGCTGTACTCTAAACCATTAGGAAGACAAAATAATAAAAAGAACAACTGTTAGATCATAAAAAAAACAGTTCATAAATCTTTGATACTTCAACCGACACTACAAAAAAATTAAACAAAACTTTTGTGATAAAAGTGCTTAAACATTACACAATAAAAGGTTGCAAACTTTACTGTGTGTCAACTTTTCAACCCAAAAAATCGGCCTACCGTCTTCTAAGTTCATCCTCTTTTTTCTTTATTTCCAACTGTTTTTGTTTTACAGCACATTCTTTTCCAGTAAGCAAAATATTTTCCCGAGCTTCTACTTTCAAATCTGCATTGCCTTCAAAAAACGATATATCCACGGTCTGTGCAAAATCTCGCAGCTCAGGAGTACATTCCACTTGACAAGAAATGTATTGGTGAAGAAAATTCTCCATTAAAATTTTGCAATTGTTCTCAAATAATGCCTTTTCTGCTTCTGTAATCTTAAATAGTACAACATAGTTTGAATAATGGCACAGTTGACTTGACGAAATATTGCAAGATTTCTTTCCCTCGGTAAGTCCATACTTTTATTTACTTTTTAAAACATTCCCTACCATTTTGTGTTTTTTGCATTAATTTACATGTTACATATTTGGTTAAACTTTAATTGTTTTCTAAAGATACAACATAAAAAGAGGTTACCTGTTTTTCTGTATTAAAATGCATGCAAAACGTTTCAGTTTCAGTTGATTTTCTAACTGACATTTGACAATTTTGTCTTGCTTGTTTTACAATTCTATTGTGCTCAACCGATTGAAACAAGAAACTTGCAACATGCTGATCGGGGATTTCTATTGCAAAATGATGAAAAAATGTTCTGAAAAAATATTTTTGCAAATTAATAAGCAGTTTTAGACTCCTGCAAAAAACTAAAGCTTCCAGCATGTGATATTTTAAGAAAAACTACATTAATCAAGTGAGATGTTTATGTTGATATATCAGTAACTTAATCCCTTGCATGGCAAGCAAGTACAACCAGTTTTGTTGCTTTGACCATAAATAATGTTAAAAGTGACAGAAGGATGTCTTATTTGTTATTAAAACACTGATGCTTATAAAATTTGGATGTCACAAAAAAATTGCTCTTATGTGACTAAACATTTAAACCTCTTGGCATGCAGCCAACATTTCCCAATAATTGAAAGTCTCATACATATTAAAAATCATGTACTTAGGGACAAGCTGGTCCAGGTGATCAACAATTTCCTTAATCTTGGCTTCAACATCTTCTGTTAGGCCACATACAAACACATTGTTTCGTTGAAGGTACCACTTCACAAACAGCTGGTTGTTTTGGTCCCTTGACCTATCTTCAAAAAAGGCAGGATCCAACTGCCTAGCTTTGCCAAGGCAATTTACATTGAAGCATTTGCTTTGACTGGCAAATTTCGTCAAAAAGTTGTTAAGTGTCGTTTGGCAGTAACTTGAAAAATCTCCTGGGACATACGCATACTGCAAAATACGAAATATTTTCCGAATTTTAGGGTAGAATCATGTTTTTTTCAGTATAACAAAGCCAATATTGCTCGCTCTGTTGTTGTTTTTGTAGTTCTGTTGCACATTCAGGCCTTGTTCGGCCTGTCAGGGATAAAAATATGAACACAAGTGGTTCTAATCTTACTGGCCTTGCATTTCTCTGAGTGTAGCATTGCTTCAAATAAAAACTCGAGCGACATTGCATGAAAGCAGTGAAATGGGTTTGAATGAAATTAAAGCTATGTCTTTGAAAAATTAAGCACATACTCTCATGCAAATATCAAATTAGATAAATTGAGTAGATACAAAAATGTGTAGTAGTTTCTGTACAAAAATGTAATGTGTAGGTCATTTTCTAAAAAAAGAATGTCTTTTGTTTGGCATATTTTTCCAACGTTTAAATTAGAACACACACAGTGCATATTGCACAACTCCTTTGACAGAATATTTGCTTACCTACCCTTTTTTTTCTGAAACTGTACACCCATTTTTCTATTTCCTTATCCTTTCGAATAACAATTGTTGCATACTCAATAACATTGGCTTTTAGTGCTTCATACTGATCATTAGAAAATCGTATAAACCTTGCAACAGTCTGTTCCGGAGCAATAACGACATATTCACGATGTGATGATGTAACACTGAAGTACAAAATCTGGATGCACTAAGCAATTTTATTGAACTATGAAACAAAAATGTCATACATTTTTTACAAGAATCAACCAACCGAGCAGTGTTAATTTTTAAATGTGTTGTTTAACAAGTTTTTTTTTAAATTTATTGATCAGTAACTTGAGTTGGGTTTATTTCGCTTGGTAAAAGAAATTATAGCAACACAATGGCATTAAACCAGTGGTTTTAACCTGTCATTACTCATACGTTGATAACTACCCATAAGTTTAAAACCAATGCACTAATTAATCACCAAGCTGGAAATTGCTCTACATCATTTGGACATTATGAAACACAGGAAAAAATGAAGTACAAAACTGGTGAATCAAGGTTAAACAGCTTGCAACCACACTATTAAACAAACTTTTGTGTTCCTAATAGTTTACTGGCAGGCAAAGCAAGGATAAAAGTCTATGCAATGCAATTAAAGATAACCCATTTAGATAATGCTCATTCTACAGGTAAAAAAAGGAGACTTACCAATGGTCATCTGTGACTACAAATCTGTCTCTACTTACTGAGGGTGCCCTCTCATTGGCCTCAACATTCGGACAATCAGCCACACCACTGTGTAAAAAACATAAAATATCTGTAGTAGCTTAAAAATTTATAAATAAAGCTAAAAAAATTCCAACACCTGTCAATTTACCAATCACATAAAACAAAAAAATTTGAGCTTTCTGATGATTCGATACAAGTTGTAATGCTTTAAGCAAATGGAATGTGATGAGATACACCACAAAAGTCTTAAAGTCAATCTTAAAAATACCAAATGTGCATTTGGAAATTAAAAGAGTGTCAGTTTTAAGCAATATGCCTATTATTTGCACATTAAAATAAAAGCAACTGTTCAGGTGACTGAAGAACATGGTTTACCTGGGGATGTTAGGTGTTTCACTATCTAAGGAGTTTTGTCGATTTGGTGTTGTTGCCTCTGTTAAATTTTCACCACTTGATGTCGGTGGTGTGTTTGGTCTGAAAAAATATTTATGTGTGTTCTTTTTCAAAGCAAGTAAAAAATGGCTAGTTGATTTGAACTGAAAATTTGCTTTGAGCCAACCATGATTCTTGGTCAAAGCTTTTTATAGCATGTACGCTGATTAATTGCTAAACTGAATGTATTGGTTAGGCAACCAAAAAAGTTTATGTTGAACCTCTTCATACATTACTAATTTATGCTTTTGTGATATCAGTGTAGTGATGTGAAACACCAGAATATAGTTAATTTTTTAAGCCAACATCAAACACTTTGACATGGCTTCCTAAATATCACTTACTGTGTTTGCATTTAAAACTAAAGCAAATTGACACAAGCTACATCCCTAATAAGTCTCAAGTCTAAAACAACCTTCGAAAGTTTGGGAACAAATTTTTTCATAAATATGTACATGTTAAGTTGACGTACCGTTGAGTTACAAAGGTGTTCTGTAGTGGGACTGGGTGTATTGTTGGTGGTGATGGTGTTTGTCGTACAGGTGGAGGCCTGTAAAACAAATAGCACAGTAACTGACATTTAATTTACTTTTAAGTATTAAATAAGTAGAACACAACTGCTTAACACTCAAAAATGGAATGGTTACATGAATGAAATGTATTGGTAAGAAGAGGTTTTAAAGGTGTGATTGCAAGTTAAATCCATATGTTCGCTTGCAATAAAACCAAAACAAACATTAAGGGCACAACCGTTATTTGTAAAAAGGTGAAAAAAGAATATTTTTCAAACCTGTTGGTTAAAGGTTGATTAAGATTTCTTATCAAAGATATGGCTTTAATCACTTCATCTTTCAGTCCTGTCACTGTAACAGTTTGATTTGTAAAACTGACATTTATGCTAGAAATCTGCCGTAATTTAGGCTTTGCTAGATACAAATTGCCTTGACTAATTTTCTCTTCAAATGACATAAATTCAACCAGAAACTCCGAAAAAATTTCTTTGCACTTTTTTTCTGCATCAGCCTAAATGAAAAAACACACAGAGTCACAAATGACTTATAAATAGGGATGTTCAAAGTAAAATGGCTGGCTATTCTAGAATAGTTGTATCGAATCTAGAATATTGAATCCAAGTCTTATGTGAATTTTGGCAGAATGACACACAAAATTGTATGTAAAAAAACAACAACGAATGACTGTTTATTTAACTTTCAAAAGGTACCCCATGCTTTCTATAACATCCTGTAATCAAGAGCGATTTTCCTTAAACATCTTTTTTTCCTTTAAACAAAAAGGAATCGAACAGCGTTGCATCGGCACTGTTGCAACTGTGAATGTCACTTGCACATACACAAAACACCATTTTTAATGAAATAATATCGGTTCCAATTACCCGATATAAAGGGCAGATTTGCAGATTTGAATCCTTAGGATTCGATATTCTACTTTAAACATCCCTACTTATAAGGTGTTAAAAGGCCATTTAACATTAGTACAGAAAATTCAAATTTTTGAGTAATGATAATGTTCACAAAAGTATTTAAATTGAACAACATTTTCCACAAATTTACTGCTATAAAATTCCAACCTGGTTTTTTAAATGAAGACAAATGTTTCCATCTTCAGATATTTGGTTCACAATTGCATGACCATTTAGCCTATCACGCAGACGTGAAATCTGGGTGTCATTGTTTTTGATAAAAGCAAGCACATTTTTGTTTCCGTCAAGTTTTAATATACTTGGACCTCCACCCATTGTGATTGGCACCTATCTGCTGAAGATAAAAGAATTTATTCACTAGTACACACTGTTCCCTACAGTTCTTAAAAGGGCCCAGCAAATTACTTAAACTTTTTTGTAAAAGTTTTAACAAGCATGGCAATTCAATTGCATCTTGTTTTGTAGGACAAATACTACAATCACAATTTTTTACAAAAAGTATACTAAGACTAGGAATCAGCTGAAAAAAGTTTTAAAATATTCCTAACTTGGATTGCATTTGTTTTAAAATATTTTGAAACCCACACCACACATTGAAAACACTGAATAACGCTTTGTTTAAAAAATATATGTAACCAGCAACCAAGTAAGTTTATTGACATTATATACATAGCGCTTTTTGTAAAATTAGAGCGACAATAAGTGATAATTATAACAGCAAGTCAACAACCCAATCTTGTGTCAAGTTTGCTCTAGCGAGAATTAGGTTTTCAATTAGGTGAAATCCCGTAACTGCGAACACAATTTTTGTTGAAAAAAAAACGTAATTTTGATTACTATTTCAAAATGTTTTTGCAAATGATTTCAGTCGATATTTAACAATTTGTTGGCATTTTAGGTTTGACAAAATAGTTAGTTCTGGTTTAAATTCCTGGCAGTAACAGCTCTTTGAATATTTTTTACCATGTTACATTTAAACCTTATACTTTTGTTGGCGTTGCCTCTGCCAATTTTGTGTGTAACTAATTGAGTTTTGATGCGTAAATTTACAGTTTATTATGCCGACGTAACACGCTGTGTTTATACCAAACGTTTAAATAACCGGGTAACGCCGTGCCCCCTTATTCAATTCCTGCTTAACTAAATCTCGACTCTCATTTTCTTGTTTCATTTACAAATCCTGGACTTTGCTCAAGTTGTACTGTCACCTCAGAATGTTTGTTTTACAAACATACTATTCTACTGCAAATATAACTTGCGTAATCCATGTTGTATAGTTAGGGCGGCAAAGTTGATGTCTGTAGCGAGTAGCGACCAATTACTTGATTAAACGATCTGACACTTGAATACTCAGATTTTGCACGATTGCATTCGTAACGACTTGTATTGACGAAGTTTGCTAAATAGTAATGTACAGTAAGGTTATCAACACAAGGTGGCAGCATGTGACATAGCCGTGAGGTGTTAAAAATTGAAGGTGTCATATTGCAAAAGACACAACAAAAAACACAATCCCACAGTGAGATAAGTGCCATGGAACAGAGCTTTTTAATGTGAACTTTTTCAACATTTAAAAAAATAAGAAGTGGTAAAGTAGTGCACAAAACTCACAGAAATGTTGCAAAAACAAAAATTGTACAAAAGCTATTTAATTCAGGAATGAAACTGCTGCCAATATTCCCTTACTTAAGCTTTTCCTGAGAAAACACATAGTTTTGACAATAGAAAAAAGTCTACCTAGAGGTTGTCTCTGCCACAGGTATTTAATTTGGTGGTTGATATGGTAACTAATTGAGGTAAAGAGATCTATATCAAAAAACAGGGATAAGTAATTACAATATTGCATAAACACAGTGCAAGACCCATGAATCCAGGTCATTTTTAAAAAAGAAGAAAATATGCCAAAAAATGACAAGGTAGGTTTCCAATGTTCTCACTATAAGTAAAACCTTGGCAGGCACATTTTTTGTCCATTAAGAACAAAATTGAACAGGCAAATAAACATAAAAGAATGCACAAAGTATGGCGAAGCCAGGGGGGACAATGTCGAAGTATACATTTGGGTAGGTTACCCATGAAAATATTTGGTCCCCTCCAAATTTTGGGCTGGTTATGCCTTTGACACAAAGCTAAATAGCAGTATTTTACGTACAAAACGTAATTAGGTACATAGGATAAACACAGGTATCATTAAAGACAACAAAAATAGTTGGCTTTGTCAAATGGTTCACAACACTGTCATACAATCGATATGACACATCAGCTCCAGGTTTTAGAGGTGGTTCAACCATCGATTGGTTAAGCTTGTTGTTACAGCAGTAATCCCCAGTAAGCACTTTAACGAGAAACATACATTTGTGACCGACCGAATCTGTATAAGCCAATGAGTATTTTGAGGTTGTTGCAAAATAAATTCCTTGCCCATGCACAGAGCCTGAAAAAGAAATACTTGATCAATTTTTTAAACTCTGGCATTCGTATTTGCTTAGTTTGATTTGCAATTACTAAAAAATCAACAAAATGACCACATTACTTTTTGGCTGATTCTATTCTTTCTTGGTACTCAATGAGTTTATAATTTCTTTTATTCATTTGTACTGCCAGTCCAATTGTTTTTTATTATTTTCAGTGACCAAACATCACTTTACAACCGTAAAGTGCAAGTCACTAAGCCAGGGGTGTCCAAACCTTTTCCGATAGGGGCCAATTTGAATTAAGTGAAGATGCCCACAGGTCGGCATTTTTTCCCGAAGTTTTTACTTATAAAATTAGTGTACAAATACACTGATACACAACAATCTCATCAGCCTTATGGGATTTGTGTTGTGGTAGTATCATGTACTCTCACTTCTTGTCGGCAAATAAGTTTCAAAAAAGCTTTTGCATTAAGTGGCAAGTTACTTCAATCCAAAAGCTTAATCAAAACATTGGCGGGTCATGTTCAAAACAATTTTCACAACCACAGGCCACATAAATGTTGTCACGGGCCATGATTTGGACACCCCT
>QXVZ01006851.1:0-12804 GCA_008931825.1 Phallusia fumigata
AGAGCTTAATTGTTTGAATTTAATTTTGTTCTTCAATTGGTTTGTTCCTAGTATTGCACGTGATTGGTTATTCCCTGTTACATCATTCACAACAGCATGGTGGTGTTGTTTGTTAAATCATTATGCTATCGTTGCTGTTAAATTACATCGCCTTTTTGCAACGTAATTTTCACCAATAAATTTTACACATTTTGTTAAACTTTTAATTGTAGTGAAAATATTGGATTCCCCTCATAACAATGTCCACAAGGTAAAACTGTTACAAGAGAACATGAAACTTACTAGAAAGAGTGTTTTAGACTGTTTCTCGAAGGATAAGTACAGCATGCAATCATAACCGACCTTTCAGTTGCTGTAGAACACGGGGGCTGATGTTCAAACGAACTTGTTCCGAGGGAACCTGAGCTGGGCTACCTCTGTGGCCGGGTAAGGATGGTCCTCCGTTATCGTTAGGTCGATGTGCCGGCCTTGGACCCTTTGTGTCGCTTGGATAAAACTGTTACAAAATTCATGGCGTTATTGGCTGATCTTGTATTTAAACAAGACAATCTTTTTGATTATCTTGGACTATAATGTTTCTTGAAATAATAGGCTGTTATTCCGTCTTTGAATCAGTTTCGGTAATTGGTGTGATTAAAATGATCGTAGATTACCAGATGCGTCATCATACTTTGTTTAATGTGTGGAAATTTGCATTGTAAATGGCCAAATATTTTTCAGTTGCGACATTTCAAACCATAAAATCTCAAATTAGCCAAAAATGCCATTACGACGTCAAAAAGGAATTAAACATCTTGTACATGTAATTGAGGTTTGTTTTATGACTACTTTGGCGGTTAAACGTTGCAACAGTACACGCCTTAAGGCAAAATTTTGTGCACATCATTTTTTAGAAACCTATGGCATTTCAATTTGTGATTCATTTGTATTTTGGAAACGTGAACTTTACCCCGTGTGGTGGATTGACGTATGCAGGCTGTGGTCCGCAATTTGTTGCGTCACAAACTCCCTGATGTCCCATTGGTCCAGGTTTTCCTGGATTTCCGCGGGGTCCGATAATTCCCTGTTTTCCCGGTGCTCCATCTTTTCCGCGGTAACTCCTGCCCGCCTTTCCTTTTATGCCTTCAATAAGGTTGTCAATGTCATAAATCTTTCGAAAATTATTATGTTTGTTGATCAACAATTAACCGTCATTCAATCGTCTATTGTTGTTTGTTTAAACATTGAACCTGGTTAGGATCGCTGGAACTGTATTTACGCGTTTCTTTTATCAGCATTGTTCCAAATTACACAGTTGTTAGTACCTGGTTTTCCAGGAGGTCCCATCGGTCCTAAAATCGAATGTCCACGTTCTCCAGCATCCCCTTGATCGCCCTTCGGCCCTGGAAAAGCAAAAAAAACATAAACACCACGATGAAGCGAAAATTACCGTTAAAATCAATATAGTACCTGTTTGACCTCTTTCTCCTCTTAGTCCTTGCGTTCCGATTTGACCTGCTGGTCCCGTGTTACCTTTTGGTCCCAATTGTCCCTTTTCACCCTTCCTTCCACTTTCGCCAGGCGGTCCAGGTTTTCCTTGTACCAGTGCTGACGGGGGAATGCATCGTTGACACTGGTGCCTTATAGCAGTCATATGCCTAGCAACAAACACGAGTTTATACCAAAGATAGAAAAGAACATTCTATGCGTGTGTGTTGTTCAAATTGGGGCCATTTTTATTTCCATTAATTTATGGTAAAAGTTTTTACTTTTGTTTGTAAAACTCTCTAGGTTTGGTGGCTGTAGAGCAGTGGAACTTAAACTTTCTCTTCTAACACACCAACCAGATTGGGCATATATTGCACGTACTAAAACTCTGCTGGAACACTTTCCGTATATATTCGATCCTAAGATTTGCTTTGATGCAGTTTTGGGCCTTTAAATATACTTACGCTGGCAACATGTCGGACAAAGCCTTTACAATTAGTGCTTCGATTTCCTTTAAACTCCTTGGCGGTCCCTGAATGTAAACAATAAAAAACAATTAGAAAATCGCTAATCACAAAAACAACATGCCTTACCCTCGGTCCCCTGGGTCCAGTTCGTCCAGCAGCTCCTACTTCACCGGTTGGCCCGTCAAAACCCCTTTCACCCTTTTCCCCCTTTAAACCGGGTAATCCGATCGGTCCAATCGGACCCCTGTTTCCTTGATCCCCTTTGAATCCAATCTGTTCAACAGAAAGGGTGTTATGGGTAAGTGTGAGATGATTCGTGTCACAACAAACCCGGACTTACCTCACCGCTGGGCCCAGCTGCCCCCTTCTCTCCCTGAAACACAATTTTATGAATAGGTGTTATGCGTGTTAATTGTCCATGTGGAAACAATGATACCATTCGGCGTTTTGCACTTTCCTAGTTCCTAAAATGTATCTTCACTAACCTTTACTTACCTGAACTGTACAAATTAATTTTAGGCGGGTCTCTAAAAGCGTGATTAGTTTTCTATATTTACTGGAATGTTTGTCATTTGAGAGCAATTTTGGGCATTAAACTGACGCATTTTGTTGTTCACTTTAGGCGTGTTGCACCTATGTTTGTGATGTCGGATCTTTGTGGAAAAAACGTGACGCAAAACCGGTGCTTTCCATTGGAAAGATATATTTAGCTTTAGACCGTCTTACCTTGACTCCGGGCAATCCCTGTGGGCCTGTAATTCCAGTGTTACCCTGTGACAAGACGCTTAATTGACAACCGAACTCAGGTCAATAACTTTAAGTTAATCCGGTTTTAATACGATAAATGCATTTAAGTCCATTTTAATTTGTACCTTCTTGCCCACTGGACCTTCCATTCCTTTGTATCCCTGCAAACAAAAAGTCGTTGCGCGGTGATGTGACGCATTGTGTAGCTATGCCAAGTGTAACTGGTGTCACCAGCGTACAGTCATTCGTTTAAATGTCAAGTTACCTTTGGTCCTACGAAGCCGGAAGTTCCTGGTCTTCCTGGGTTTCCACGGAGCCCTGAAGATCCCTTTTCACCCTAAAACGTGAACAAGAATGTCGTCTTAAGATGCGTCACTGAAAATTCGTGTTTGTTGGTCAACAGCGACACTGTGCGACCAAACGTTTTCCTACCGGTGCTCCTTGATCGCCACGCGGCCCCATGTCTCCAGAGGGACCGTCCTTTCCCTGTGAAAAAGAAAAACGACGCTAGACACGCATACAAAAGGCACATTTTGATTACTTAGGGGATTTGTTCAACATACCTTGCTACCAGGCTTTCCTGTGAGTCCAGGCGGTCCTTCTGTACCGACATTTCCCTGTGTTGCAAAAGAGAAACTTTTAGCGCCTGCTCAGTGTAACCGAATGTTGTTTATTTTAGTCTATTTTAACAAAAATGCCACAATATATTATGCTATCTGCTCACCGGTTCGCCTGTCTCTCCTTTTGGTCCTGGTTTTCCACGAAGGCCTGGCAAGCCCTGTACAAAATTATTTTATCAGATTGGTAATTATTTGTTTGTTATCTTAGCAGTGCAGCGGTAACTTACTCTTTCTCCTCTTGGTCCTGTCTCGCCCGCGCGACCTGGGAAGCCCTGCAGTTTAACAAAGTACTGTTCAATAATACTAATGTCCCTAAAGCGTTGTGTATCCAGTTAACTATAAACTTAATAGGCCCCAAAACGCGATATTGCGTTACATCTGTTCAATATTCTAATAAAACCTCCATTCGGGTTCTGTAAACTGTATACAACCCTGTGCGCGATACGCCTTGGTGGCTTAATTCTTTCTTGTAAGACAAACCTGAATTCCAGGCTTCCCGTTGTGTCCGCGTGGACCGCGCAGTCCCACAATTCCCTGTAACACAAGTTGTGAAAAAAAATAGTAACGGGTATAGACAAAAATTATGTGGAATTGTCTTTATCGTATAGGACGGCTATTTTTACCGGCGATCCTTTTTGTCCTTGTCCGCCAGGTCTGCCACTTTTGCCTGAGGCTCCCTGTGACAAACCAACGCAGTTAGAAATCTTTGTGTTACATCTTAATGTTCAATTCCTTGTACTTACCGGGTTTCCTGCTTGGCCTTCAACTCCATCAGTTCCTTTCTCACCTTCCGGCCCCTATAACATGGGATTTTTTGTATCAGTTCTTGATTTTAGATTCTTAGCTTTCAACTCTTGAATCAATTGCTGGTATTAGTTTTGCAACCGCATTTTTTGTGTCACGGTGGTCTGATTATTTTCTACACCAAGGTTGCAGTTAAGTACTTTTAAGTTTGGACTCTTTTTAAATAGTTTACTTTTTCTCCAGGCGCTCCCTGTCGTCCTCGCGGACCAGGCATGCCAGATTTTCCAGCTGGACCAGTCATGCCATTTTCTCCTTTCGGTCCAACTGGTCCCATACCTCCCTGTCGTGAAAAGGTTTGTAGTTATGTTGTTACTACTTTATTTTGTGTGCAAACTTATTGCTGTATAAATTAAAGATCCAGTTTTCAGGTTTGCGACAGTTGTTTATTTACCTGTATTCCCGGCGATCCCTTGTTTCCTCGGTGACCTTGTGGGCCTGGTTCACCCTAAAGGCACAAACAAGCATTAGAGTTAATTTTGCTGCATAGAAAGTTAAACTTTCTACATGGTATTTGTTCATAAAACAACTCCATATACGTTTTGCTCACGAGTCGAAGTCTAGCTACTTGCTCCATTGAGGTTCCCCTCGATCCTATGATTTATCCTATGATTTTCAAAAGTTGGCATTTCACCCATCGGTTTCTACTGTGTTTGAGCTATGCCGCTCAAGTTTGTTGGTCCGGCAAAAGCCCAAAAACCGAGACGGAATTGAAACCCTCAACCACACCCCCATCTTGACTTTTACGTGAAACCCATGGTGTTCCGAAAACGATAAATGTACCGCACTTACCCTGTTTCCTTGATGGCCACGTGGCCCATTTGCACCTGGGGCTCCAGGAATTCCCTGGAAACATCAAGTTGCATTGGTTTATGCCGAAATATTTGATCCTAGATACTACAATGCGTGTTGGTCACTTACCGGTGTGCCTGTGTGCCCAATCTTTCCTACTTCACCAGTGTCGCCGTGATGTCCCTGGAATCGTAGCGTAAGCGGTTACAACGTTTCTCACACTAGACAGCCAAACTTACACCATATTCTTGGGCGATACGCTGATGAATTTTAAAATTAACTTGTCGAAATTTAAAAATTTCGAAATTTAAAAGAACAGTCTTAAATGCTGCCAGAATCAGTAACAAGTATAAGGACAAAATATTTCGCCTATATTGTCAGTCTCGTCAGGATTTCTGAAATTCGGGAGTTTCAATGCATTAAATAGTGATCGTTGGTAGACATGGCTGCTGTTGGAGGTTCAGATATTTCCAACCCATTCTTACTTTTATGGATTTAGATGGAATTTAAAAATTAAAAACACGAGTGAATTTTTAAAATTGTCCACCACAAACAAACCTTTGGACCACGCATTCCCCTTGGTCCTGGTGGCCCGGGTAAACGCGGACAATCATCAATTGCAGGAACACTCTGTACAGTGGGTGGTGGTGTACTGGGTCTTGGCACAACATTTACCACTGTTTCCTGGCGTGGCCTAGGCGCAGGTAACTGGTTCAGTGAATCTCTGTCGATAGGCGTTGTTCTGCTGTGGCCCGGTGGGCTTCTGTCTGGGGCCACCCCACGGTTGGGGCTAGCATTGATGCCGTGTGGTCCGGAAACCCTAACATTGCTAGACGTGTGTTGGTTTTGGTTTCTTCTGCTGGAAATCGCACTGGGCCTTGTTGCCACTGGGTTGCTGTTGAACTCACGACGTTGGTTAGGAATGACTCTTGTCTCTGCTTGTCTGTTCGAATTGCTTCCGGTGCTTTGTTGTTGAATATTATTCGATGCTTTGGCCTCGCACTAAAACAACATTAAAAAAAATGTCACGTCCAACGACGTTTTAAAATGCGACAAACCCAGAAGCAGGTTTTATTTGTCTAGTTTTTTTTCAAAAAAAGGCTACTTAAAAGTCAATCATGTTTGATTCCAACTACGGCTGTTAGACATACCTCTAGCATAGTAGATCTATTGTAAATATTAAAATAGGTCAATTATTTGGAAAATAACTTACTCCTGACAGGAGAAAAAACAGAACTCCATGTAACAACAGCAGAATGTTGCATTTCATCATGCCCATTCAATTAACAGCACCACCCAAGAAAAAAAAAACTTCTTGCTAAGTTAATTAAAGAATTATGCTTATCTTGTCTAACTGCAAACAAAACGAAGATTGCCTCAAAACATTTTCGTTCTGATTTGTCACACACCTTTTATTTAACTAATAGAGTTCAAACATTCATAACAAGGTACCTATACCAAGTTGTTTGCTACTACAGTCTATCCGAGAAACTAAATATTCCTAGAGCACGCTTCTGCTATGGCTGAAGACACGTTATGCTGTTTCTTCGTTGAGACCTTCGCGTTTTATAAGCTCCGGTTAATGCCAATCTCATGTATGTGTTTTACGATCCCAATGACCATGGGCTTGGTGCCAAAACCAGCGCGCAGTTGCGAAAATTCTGTGCCAGGTCATTCGAGGGCACAACACTGTCTGACCGTGTCTGTGTGGGTAGAACTTAAATTCGTTCAAAACTTTTTGTGTTGATAACTTTATGCTCAGCTTTTTAAATTCGGCCCTATTCGTGATTTGCCGGTGAGGTTGTGTGTGGTTGGTTTTCCAATTGATACATTTGCTGGTTCCTAATTTCTAGCATTTATCCTACATTTATTATGATTTTTAATCTGTCTGACAAAGTTTCGGAGCTATTGAACACTGTTCATAGTGACGTTTACTGAATAGTTTTGTTACCTGCCCAGGAAGACCACAGCAATTAAAGTGTTGATCGGAGTTGACTTCGTACGTAGCGTTGCACCAGATCACGAGATCTTGCATGTCCACCTGTCATCACACTTTCTGATTAACAGAGAACAAATAACTACAAAAACAGTTATGTTTAGTCAGCGTGTCTCTCATTCCTTGGCTTAATGTATTGGTTCGAAAGTACGCAATGTTAATTTATGTGCAACAAAAGATTTAAATTTGTTAATACACGTCAATTGCAAGTATGTTTACGTTAGTAATTCCTAACCCTTTTTCCCTTTTCGGGACCCTTTCAAATCACCAACCATTTCTCCTACCCACTTGTAATTTCCCAAAACTGAACATTGTTCTTTTGTCCAAACAACGAACCAACCGTCATCGCAACCCCTAGGGACAGATCACGTACCCCTGGTAATACTCACCACAACGCTGTCGTCGCTTTTAATATTTCTCGCAACAACGATGGGGCCATCGGAGTTAGAAAGGATTGCAGGGTATGCGAGTGTCACATGACCGATCAGTGTACAGTCGACCGCTAGGGTTGCTCGCGTCGGTGTAACGAAAAGCGAAACTTTGTGAAAACCGTTTTGAAAAAGTTTGTCGCTTCCTGCCAGACAAATTGGACAAATTTTTACCAATTGTTTGGCTGTATTGTTGTATTGCTGTGATGGCTTAATTTCTAATCAAGCATTGTTTGAGTCGTTGCACGGTAGCTGTACAACCGGTCAGTGTTACAAGTTACCAATAAATATTCGCGTCAATTTAAACTTTAAACGTCATTTAAATTTAATTTAATTTAAACGTCAATTTAAATTTAAACAGGCCTATGATATAAAATAGAAGACAGTTTGTTTTCATTGTAATTCTTCGCAGTAAATGCCAATTGCACCACGTATTTCTCGGGCTTAATCTGGTTAATGGTTCTTGATTACCATTAAATTTGTAAATTTGTTGTTGCTTGTGTTCGTCTTCCGCAACCAAATGGATTTGCTTCGGCTTCTTCGAACCGATGACGCGTAACGACACAAGAGCGTCACCTGACGGCCGACGAAACTCCAATATTGACCAGTTTTCGTTTGGAGTTAACTCGTTCATTCGAAACGTTGAAGTGATTGCGAACTGACGTGGCAGATTGTTGGGAAAGAGCAAACTGCAAAATATCCAGCCTGCTTCATATGCAAATAAAGGATATTATGACCAAATCTTACCTTGCAGGAAATATTTGCAGCGCAGTTTGTGGTCCGATTTCGAACGCTTTGATATCCCCTTTGCTTCCTGTTGTTGCTGAAACTCCCGACTGTTGCTTCATATTCAGGGACTTCAGTAAGTCAAATCCTAAACGTTTTGAGTTTAATACTATTTTCCATGGTACATCACTGTCAGTTTTGTGTTACCTGATAGTCCATGTTTTTTGACGTTGACGTTTACACATGACCGATCTGTAAAGCAGACATACGAAATGAAATACACAGCTTGTACGCTCATTAAAGTTGGAGGTTGTTGACAAACATTGTTCTTGTGTATTTTTGTACAACCATTGCACAAATTAGAACATAAAACTTAAATACACACAATCTACCAATCTTTGCGACATCTACAAAATCTCTACATGTTTTCGTATTTTCAATACATAATGAGCTTACATCATTGCTGTAAGAGGGACAGTTATTGCATCTATTGCCTGTATCATGTCATCTACCCACACCTGTACAAATTCGTTTAAGAATGTTGTTTCCGACTCTGTCAAGTTCACTGAAGTGATGAATGTAGTTGACATAAGGTGAGGTTGGTTTTGAGGTCAGGAGTCCAAGTTCGACACTGCGGAGGCTTCGACCTATCTGTAGTAAACAAACATATTTATTATTTCGAAAAGTGTTTAGGTTGGTTATCCAAACGCAAAATGCTGTAGCGTAAGGATTCTAAACTTGTTTTAAAAACTATGTTTACATGAAATCTTTGTTTCAACTTCCGTCTGGACCCGATAATTGTTTACTTCCCGCCACCCAAGTTTTTTTTACTATACTCCTACCCCGATCGCATATCTTTCCACACTGAGATTTTCCAGCTCTCGAATTCCGTCACGGACCTCGTCACGTGATGACCACTTCCCGTCAGTAATGAGGACCAGCTTCCTTTGAACTCCAGTGCTTAGATCCCTAGCCCCCTTTCTCTTGCTGAACCTACGTTGTTTTCATGCTTTGTCATGTTTTTGTGTGGTTTTGAAGGTAAACATACGAATTTTTTTGCTAACTTTTGAAAAGCAATTAAAACAAATGTTCTTTTCCCAAATATTTATTTTATATTTCTACGAATTGCATCTCCTTTTATGTTATTACGCTGGGGTAGAACAGTGAAAAGTGTAAACAACCTCAATTTTCATCTTGTTCAGTTCAATGTTTTTGAACAAAATTGTAGACTTCCTGTGCTTTTCCCTCTAGTTGCAAAATAAATCACTCACATTCGTCTCGCTGCAAACTTGAGAGCGCGCCCCGCAGCGGTTCCTTTGCCCTCGTATTTGATGTGCATGATGGCGTTTTGGAGCGCTTTTACGTCAAAGTATTGATTGAGAAAAACGTGGGGCCTGATACAACTGCTGTATTGCACCACACCCACCTGTTGACAATCGAAGTGATGATTTTTGTGTGTTTTTTAAGGTTTTTGTCTCGCAAACGGCCTGATAGCACAAAATAGGTATGAGTTACTAGTCAGTAGTTACGTTGTCTTTCATATATTTTGTTTGTTAACAAGACTTTTTTAGGTATTACGATACTTTGGTTTTAAGTAAAATATGTTGTGGCTTCTAAAGACCCACACAATATGTATGTTATTGTGTATGACCAGATTCGAAGACACTGATAACACATCAAACATGGTGTGTTGTGTAGTGCAGAGTATTTGTCAGCAAAGTTTCTGTGTTTTCGTGTTTTGATCGAAACAACGGTCTAAAGTTGATGGATTCTAATAACATTTTGGTAATTATATTTGGGCCAACATTCAGAAGGAAACGAAACTTTGTATCGTTAAAAATAACCAAATGGTAATATGCCCGTGGAGTTTTCTTTCCCCCATATTACACGGAAATGACTGAAGTTGAAGTTTTCTCTTACCCGTGTCCGATCCTCTCCAATATCCATCCGCCCGATCATTTGGTTTACGAAACTAAGTACGTTCTGGAAATTTTGCAACGTCACGCTTTTGCTTCCGTCCAGCACGAACACAACGTCGAGTTTTTGGTTTCGACAAAGGGCTGAATATGATGGTAAACTTAGACTTTATAGTTAAAAATACAACCATGCACTGCGTCATACCTTCCATTCTTGTGCTGTCACTTTTGGCGTCATCTGGAGAAATACTAGTAAAGCACATGTTAATTTAAGCTTGTTGGAGGAATTGCGTTTCCAAAAATAGGGTTCGGGTTACAGTACATTTCCGCCTAACTTGCCAGCTTTTTCAAATTTCGAAGAGCCTTTGAACTGCTTGCGGCATTTTCGGTAATCTGGCCTTTCGAGTATAAATGAACGCGACCATGTGCGTCAAAAAATCCTTACCGCGTATGGGCCATACCTTCTCAAACAGTGCAATTTACTTGTTTTTTACACTGGTGTTTTTCAGGGTTCGCACGCAAGTGTACCGCCTACACAAAGCAACAACGCGTAGGTGCCTATTACATGCTCTTTACAAAGTCATAAACCGCGATCCCTTGCAGTGATTCATGGGATTGCAACATAAACTAATAGGTTTTATATGCTTGTTGAAGTAATGACTAGTTCCCTCGCGGAAGTGTTGTGATATTACCAACTGAAACTCCCCACTCGGGTTTACCAATGAATTGTTTTTGAAAGCTGTGCCTGGAAATGGTGATCGGTAGCGTGTCATAACAAGGATGAGATGACACTGCTAACCGAAAGGTCATGTGACGTCCTTAGCCTCACAGCAGCCTGCGTCACGGGTGACAGTCGCCAACAACGACGAGCAATGTTAAGCTGCTTTTAGGCGACTGAAAAGCCGCGAAAAATTTTTCCCGACCTACATCCGGATTTTCGTGGAACCGCCGGTTTGGTTGCTACGTCAACACCTACGTAATCCCCTATATTACTCACTGGGTACGCATGCAACATTCACTTGAGCTGCCATCAAATAGACCGCAAATTGTTATGTTTACTACCGAACTTTTAATGTCTTTTGCTTGCAAAGCCACACAGTAAAAAAACCAATGGATGTGTTTGTTTTACTATTCGGTGACCGTGGCTGCGATTTTGCATAATACCTAGAACAAAGGGTTTTGTTACTCGCAGGCAACTTATAGTTTAATTCTAAGTGGAGAAAGTTTTCATACGTTTCTGGTTGAAACAATACAGTTTTGAAACCGAAAGGAATGGAAGTGTTACCTGCTTCCAAGCAATTCTCTTCTTGTTTCTCCCGACTGACTGAAACCGGTTTGAACTGGTTTATCGTCGCTCCGTTCATCACCCGTGGAAATGCCCGTTAAGATGTTGCTGGTTTGGCTGACTCTTGTCAAGGAATGGTGCGACTGGAGAAGATTCGCAAACTCCTCTGCAAATTTCGGAAAATGCATGACTCACGTTTGGAGAAAACCAACTTGAAAGACGTTAAAATGTCGCATCGATTGGTATTCGTCATTGGTTAAAGATGAGCTAGGTTCTTTTTTTCAAGCCAAGCCAAGCATTCTTGCTCTCATTTTCTACGACACCCAATTGTATTGTTTTTTGTATGCGGCCTACATTACTTAAGTTTGAGCTTGCATGGCGTGTGATTAACGTTCGCTTAACAGTCCCAGATGTACTTTATGCGTTAAGCAGCGCTTACACCATCTACCACGCGTCAAGTTGTTTAACCAACTTGCTACGATAAGCCTTCACCGGATGTGATAATCGCTTGTTATGGGTACTGCTACTCGCACGCATTGCATTTGATGCGCGGTGCAACGCGAAACGGCTTTTGCGCGCCGTTATCATGATCTGGCGTTAAACAAACTGCCAATTTGAGAACGACCGCGCCGAACAACCAGGTTCAAACTGTTCGTTGCATTTCGTGGGGCTAGTGATACCAAATAACCACTGAATGCAAATGATAATTGTCATAGATCTTTAACTTATGTGATAATTGGTCGTTTTATAGCTCAACGTAACTGGTGTGCGTGACCCTATTCGGTGAATTTATGATCAATGTACGTAAGCGTATTTATTTTGGTTTCGTTCATGATTAACGGTACATGGACATATTTGTGGGAAACCTAAACATAATTTATTTTTCGTGTTGAATAATTAAAATGCAGATTTTGTTACTGGGAGATCTGCATTTGCGTTTGTAGGATTATTGCGTAATATGCCCTATATATATACGTTTTAGGGTGTTGAAGCGACGCGGCTTTCAAAAATACTGTCTCACGTAACTCGACCATTTATAATTTAAATCTGTTTTGATTCTACACACGTTATATTTTAAAATTTCCAAAACGTGTTGTGTGGAAGCAGCGGTTACTTATCTGTTTTGCTTTGCCTCCAAACCACACTTCTATTTAAGCGACTTTTCTATTTTGAGACAAATTAACGGTTATTTGTGTGGTCTTGATACTTAAAACAGTTGTAAACAACACCTGTGCGTAGTTTCCTTAAATTAGACTTGTGGAATTTATTATCAAGATACATCTTTCCGCAATGTGTGACGTTAAGCCAATGAGTTTTTCGATTTGCTTTCATGCATGCACATAAACAATGACTAAAATATTTTTTTAAAAGTTTAAATTCAGATTTTCTGTTTAACCCTATTCCTGGTTGGCTGTGTAACTTCTGCAAAGAAGGACAAGATGTTTTACTCCCACATGCGATGTACTTTTTACCCTTAAAACGCGAAACGCCTAGGGCTCTACTTTAATTACCATGTTTTGCGTGTGCATACCACCAAGCAAACCGACGAAATATCGGGA
>QXVZ01006853.1:0-12136 GCA_008931825.1 Phallusia fumigata
ATATTAGATACCTGGCTACTATTATTTGATGACAAGATTAAAATGAATATTACTACTACTTATTTTTACTTCCCCACAGAAACAGTATATGTACGTTTACAAACTACTTATGGAACACGAAAGTCTGATGGAAACAGACAAAGATGTGACGGAACTTCAATCAATGACTTCAAGGGAAATGTAAGCAGTTTTATTATCGGTAAATTTAGAAGCAACCGACATTAAACGAAAAAATAGGAAGAAACAAGTATTTGGAATTGGGAATACAATTAGTCTAGATGTGTGTAAATAGGCTATTAAGGCGACAGAAGCGTAATGTCACAAGTTAGTCATTTACAAGGTCAGGTACAAGGTCCTGCTTGCGTGTCGACTTATAAGTTTTGTTTGATAGAAATAAAATGCAAGAGAAAGAATTCGAAACACTGTCGGCGTGGCGATTTGGCGAAGAATGGCAGGAAAACCATCCACAATTGAGAACATGTAAGATGAAGGTTAATAAAGTGCTGAACATGCTAATTTATTGATGCAATCTTGTTTTACAGACAAAAATACATCGGTCAAAGTGTGGGACAATAAAAGTGAGACTATTCAGCAGCTGGACGCTTCGTACATTCAGGTGACAACTCCACTATAAGTCCAACATGTACATGTCTTTCACTTTTTGTCGTCTGCAATTTTATTTGTTTTAATGAACATAGTCCACAATAGTAAATCAGTCGAACCCCTAAGAGGTTTGAACTCTGTGGGTTATAGGCAATGTGTTAAGTGGACAAGTTGCAAAATGCGGTTAACTTTGCCTAGTACAAGTTTCTCTTGCAACACAGGAACATGGCTCTTCAGATTTCTTTATAGCCACAAGAAATCCAGTACCTGGAGAAGAAGAAAACGTTTGGAAGACAGTCGTGGATAAAGAAGTTTCGCTTGTTGTTGATTTAGATCACAGTATACTGGTGAGCTTGTCAGAATCCTAATTAAAATGCTGTTTTAAACTACATACCATATCTATTTAAATCTTTTTGCTGCTGTTATAGGTTGCCATTGATGCAGCTATACAATATGGAGACATTTCTCTTTCTGTACTTGATATAAATGAAAGTAAAATCCATAGTGTGGTAACCGTCAACATCTCGTCCTCAACCAACGCATTTGTAAGTTCACGTTCACAACTTATCAAGCAATTTTGTCGTGAAAAATTTAGCAACTAGCGACAAAGAGAAGAAAAGCCTATTGACCTTTTTTTGCTGTATGTTATCCCATCAGTAATACGCCATAATACGTAATGGTGTTAAGCAAATATTTGCTCTTCTTGTTTCTAGACTGAGAGGCAATTAATCATTCTGCAAGTCATAGGATGGAGTGACGTCGAACGACCTCCGGAAGAAATGGATTTCGTTACGCTCATTGAGGAAACGCAGCGACTAAAGGCCCAACAGAAGTGCAAATGTGTGTTGGTTGGCTGCAGGTAAAAACCTACGCAGTCTTTGGCTAATGAAAAGTTTAAATAAACCAAGTGTGAACTCTTAATTATGTGCCACAGATAAGTCACTGTAGACTTTCAAATGGTTTCGGTTAAATTAGGTCTGTATATTGTCTTGCATTTGTTTAGCATCACAGTGATTAACAAGTCCATTCTTATTCTAAGTAACTCAAGGCATAGGCCACTCCCATACGCCAATCACATCGCCTCCTTGCAAAACATCGAGCCGACCTAGTTGTTGCTGGTTTTGTCATTGCGACACTACGTGATGCCTGAAGTTAAGTAATTTATGAACAAATTTAAATCAAATTACTTGATATGTTTACAGTAATGGATCAACTAGAACCGGAACTTTTATTGCTCTGGTGAACGTTCTCGAACGTTTGAAGGCACAAAAGCGGGTGGATATATTCCGAACTGTGAAAGATCTGAGAGATATGAGACCAAATATGGTCAACAATAAGGTAGCTGTTTTCGCGTGGCCTAAATAGAAGAAACATTTTGCTTAAACCTATCTGCTTTGTACAGGGGCCCCGAAATACCAAAGTTTATGGCAATAAAGCTTTAGTTAACATTTCAGATCTTTCGTATTTCGGTGTTTTCGGTGACAATTCTATTTTTCGTTTTAGGTGAATTTTTTAACTTTCAATAAGGCTGCAAAGTCTTAAGGGCGATTCACACCAGATGCGTCTACCGGTTTGCGGTACGTTTTTTGATCTCGCGGCAAGCAGNTGCGTTTCATTTGTTGGCACATTTGCTATTAAAATTTTAGGATTAAAAAGTCGACAACTTAACCGAAACGTATCAAGTCAAGCAATGTTAAAGTAGTTCCGATTTATTTGTGGCTTATGCCCAAAGAAACACAATATCAGATGCAAGGTGGCTGGGTCAACAAGAAAACTAAAAAACAATCAATTCATTTTCAGTTTGCGGCATGACGTTAAAAGCAGTAAATGACAGTGTGTTGATATTATCTGACGATCTTGTGGATGCGAACACTGCACAGGAGAAATGTTCTTTGTTGGGAGGAAATCTTGCCATGACTGATGACCCACAGATCAACACAACTCTGACTCAACTCATGACAAACAAATACACAACAGGTTGGCATTTGAATGCGAGGATGTGACAAGTTGGAAATAAAATCCTACTTTAAACATGTTTTGCAAACATGCGTAAGTGAAATGAAAAAAACAAATAGAATCCTTTGGCAAAAAATAGGATTCTTCAAATATTTTAATCTGTTCCCAAAATGTAATCTTAATTATTCGTATTGATACCCTGGTTTTTAATTTTACCTTAATATGCTCAGATTTGCAGCGGGTTTTTGTTTTTTACGATCCCATACAATACGAAAGATACAAATATTCATACAATTCGACCGAAACAAATTTCTGGAAGAGTGCAAAACATCTCGGACATCTCTGGTATTTTGACTTGTATAAAAGGTAAAACCTTTAAAAGCAACAAACTTGTCATCACAAATAAAATTTACTACTTTTTGCCTAAATTATTTTGCCAACTGCAGTAATCCTCAAAACACAAGTCAGTCCATTTTCTTCTGCGATGCTTGGGAAGAGGAAAACAAGCACAAGTGGGGTGTGACTATTGGAAAAAATTGTCAACATTTTGAAAACGGCCTACCGAATGGTTTGTAATTAGCTTTACATTTACTTCTCACCAAGCGAACTTTTTGTGTCTCACTCAGAATCATTTGACAAAAAATTATAGTTTTTTCTAAACACGAGGGAATTTTTCAGTTTGAGCTGTTTTCCCAGCCAACTTATAGATCAAAAACAAATTAAAGTATCACCCCTAATAACAAATGCAATACTAACCCCAAAATCACTTTCTAATCTTTGTTTTTTGTTGGGATAATAAACGTTTTTATAATAATCAATTTTGCCGTAGGTTTAGTTTTGAGCTCATTAGCTAATTACATTCACGGATAAATTATGACTGTATGAAAGCGTTGCATGACTATGAAAGCGAATACCTTTAATGTGCACTTTTTATCAAACAAACAATTGTTTTAAGGATGGAATTTACAGTTTACATTGTTTTCTCACAAAAACACCAGAAATGGTCAAAAGGAAATATTTAATTATTACGGTAATGAATCTTCTGCAATTGGCTCAAACAAATTGCGAAATGTCGATGAGTCATATGGAAGCTTTTTTGACTATCAAGGGTCGTTTCTGGCACCAAGTGAGTGTCTGGTTTAAACATCATAAAGAGAGAATGTCTGCCTCGAATTTCAACAATGCCTATTGCTTTTGTCTTAGATATTAATGTTTTTGTTGGAGCTCGATACAACACTTCGTTGCATGGTTGGTATTGGAGCGACGGATCTCCGGCAATCTTCTCCGTTTCAAAAGTTACAACTTGTCAGCAGAGAGCTTTGCATTATGGGATAGGATGGGAGCAGTCTAGCATGAAATGTAGTGGGGAACCGGCTTACCACGCTTGCCAAGTAAAACGTGAGATATATTTTATATAAAAGACCTCTAACAGAGTTTCTATGTATCTCTCCCCGTTTTAAAACTTCATAAAAATAAAATTTGTTACCTTATCTAATTACCCTGCGGCATATATTTCTTTTATGTTTTGGCTTACTTTGTAGTCAACGCTAGATTAGAGACATTTCCATGCAAGGCCTCAACTATGGTGGTTAGTTGGACTGGACTTGATCAAATTATCGACAACAGAAATATATATGCACAGGTAGTCTACAAATTCACACATACGTAATTTTGATGATGCGTTTAATTTACTTGTTGTCAAATGTATTTAGGTTGAAGTTCATGTTTTGGAACTGGACCAAAAAATTTACGCATTGTATGCAGATCTTTCGGCAACCATCGGAAGCCTCAGTTTTGCAACCGATTACAACATTAAGGTAAATATTCTATGAATGACAGAGAACTTTTAATTTGTTTATGGTTTGGCGGCTATCGTCATAAATCAAAATACTGTTTTTAATTTTCCGCATTTCTTAAGCAGCTGGCTTGCTTTAAATGACAACCAACGATCTGTATAAGTAAAATAAATATAGATGCAACTGTGTCAAATGAAGCAGTTATGACAGCGGATTTGTTGCACCCATAAGGCCACCAACCTGTTTGGAACTGGGATGTTTAAACTTAGGTTAAATATACTTTCAATATATCAATATTATTTACAGATTACGGCAACGCTTAGCGGCTGCATCAACGCTAACGTCTTTACATCGATACCGATAAAAACTTATGGAAACCCCCCGTCGAGTTGCTATCCCCCAGGTAATACATGGTGACATTTTGCGTTCCAAAAGCTGAAAACGACATTTTTTAGTAAACGCGTATGTTGAGACATTTCCATGCAACGTCTCAATTGTGGTTGTCAGTTGGACTGGACTTGATCAATTTATCAACAACAACGGCCTTACAGCGCAGGTATGCAGTTTGTGTGGTGGTGTGGGTTTTGTGACTTTGTGCGAGTTATTCTCTGTTATTGTGTTGTGACTTTGAAAATCAATATTTTTCCATAAATACATACAGGTTAAGATTCACGTTCAGAGTTTGAACAAAACAATCTCCGTTCCGTATTCAAATAATTCGACAACAATACAAAATCTCCTCTATTCCACTTCGTATGACATTCGGGTGAGCAACTTTCTGCATTTTAGGTGTTAAAACGCCGTATTATTAACAACGATTCATTTATTCATTTATATGGCGTTAAAAGATTCATTTTATATGGCGTCATATGATCACCTGTCGTAATGAAACAAACATGCACAAGATTAGGGTTCAAAATCTTTTTTCCAAAAACACCTTTTAAACTCTTAAATTGCAGGTCTTAGTATTTATCACCGGTTCAATCAACACAAACATCTCGTCAAATTTAACAGTAACAACTCCCGATAATCACCCCGAGAGCTGCTTTCCTGAAGGTAAAGGACAGTGCATGCAATCTTAGGGTTGCACAAGAACCAAAATATCTAAACTGATACAAGTAACTAGTATTTGGCAACATGGCTTCACAATGGTTATGCACTTAATAACATTATCACCCACCCAGTATTGTGTATTTACGCTTCAGTTCCAAAGGAAGCAAGTTAAAAGTTTCCTGTATTTAGGAGTATTTAAGGCAGTTTATTTAGACAGGCTTTAAGTGCCAACATTTTGTTGTTTAGCAAATACAAACACGCTAAGTCCAGGAATGATTGCTGGTCTGGTGATTGGTGTGTTGCTTCTGTTGCTTGTTATTATTGGAGTGGTGATCATGTTCAAACGCAGAAGAGACAGGTATGACTCTGTCGGGCGACCGCCTAAATCCACTTTTGATTTTTGTTACAATACAAAACAAACGATAAAGAAAATTACCGATTACTCGTGTTTTAAAAATATTCTCACGTATTTTAAGCATAACTGTGGGATCGATTTATTTTTATTTTTTACTTTCTTCCTAAACAAAAGCGGAAGTTGGATAACCAAAGTTTACTGTAATGCATTTTATGTTGAAAGGTAAAAATCTTGACGAAAAGATAGTTTTCTGGGACAATAGGAATCTTGCGTTATGTTTTAAACCCTTAGCAAGCTTCAGTCCGTCGTTTGTTTCTAACAGGTCAACGGAAGGCAAACCTTCTGGAAATAATGCACACTCTCCACATCAAAGACCTGAAGGTAGGAAAACGTTTACAGTGCACACAATACAAGAAAATTCAAGTAATTTTATCTCGTTTTACAGAACCTTCCGCCAGCAAAAACGCAGATGAACACGAATATGAAAACTTTAAAAAGAATAAACCACCAAATGCAGACTCCCTTTACGAATTTGTCAAATAATCTGTTTTGTCTGTTCTTTGTTTATGGCCTTTGACACGACCAGCTGTGATTAGGCAACTTTTCTAAGGTTTATAATTTAAAAAGAAACTGTTTTACATGCAGAAACTACGGAAATCTATCTTTGAGGTATTTGGTATTAGGGCCTTGTAATGTTTTCAACGTTGTACAGCTACGCAGTGCTTGTTTCTTTTGATAGTAAATAAATGATAACCGTTTGTAAACATTGTAGCAGTGAAAAAGCAAAAAAGTGTGCAAATGTCGAAATGTAAGTGCTTATCCTATTTACCAAAAAATGTTTGGGAAACATGATGAAAAAGCGAAGGGTTTGCGCTTAGATGTTGTGCGCTCTTCAACATTGTAATATCAGCCAAGTACAAAACTTGTTATTTTTGTTAAAATTGCTGCTTTTTCATATTGCATCAGTTTAATGCGCCATCCTGTAACATATTATTCAGGATTTTAGGATTTTGAAAAAAATTACACAGGCAACAATTAAGCCACTTTGTTTACATTTAGTTACTATTATAGCAAGCGAATGCAACAAAATACAAGGGAATAAGATTTGGTCTCTTCTTCATTACAGCCAGGAGATTTCCGGTTTTATTGTTGTGCAATTTTTCACGTTTTGTAAATTCGTGTTTGTAATCATGACTGCCATCACCCCACGTTTCTTTGTATTGATGTGTTGACTGTGCATCTAGCCACACCTGGGAGTTGTCTGTAAGCTCTACCCAATCATCCTTAGAGTCAATTTGTTATCATCGAATCCTCTTAGCATCTGAAGCGTTATTTACTACTTTAGATAGACTCAATGCATTATCGTACTCATTTAGGTTTGGGGGCGTTTGCTGGAGATAAAAGCCAAAAAATTTTAGTACCGAAATGACATTTACGTCAGCATAGGAACCAAATCATGCAAAACAAATTTTTAACGAATGTTTTTGCATTGATATTTAAATATTTAACGGTAGAGTAATACCGAAACAAAAATGTACCAAACTAGAAGTAACGATTGTCTCGCAACACCACCATACAAATACGAAGTACCTAGTTACGTTACTAATTTGGATTATTTGGCAAAAGCAGTTGGAAAAACGGTTAGATTACCACGAAGCGATCGGGAACAAAACCAATCCATTTTGTCAAGTGACAAACTTTGTTGTTTATTAAATGCAAAAACGAAAGAATCTGGGATGATTGCTGCTGGTCATGTGATCAGGGTGTTGCTTCTGGAGTTGCCATTGTTAGGATATGGCCGCAGGGATGAAAGTAACACAGGATCAAACTCTTATTATGTTTTCCGCAACCGAACCAAAAGCGATACTTGAAATTTTCGAATGGAGAGAGTTTCGAATAAGACATGCAGCAAGTTCCCTTTTTTTGCGGATTAGGCAATGCACAACCTTCACAAGCAGAAATTTCCAATCATTAATTGTCAGGCCCGACATCATACGATTGCGTACATAACCTTTACTTGCTTCTGTTTTTAATTTTTCTGCCACTTAATCTGTGGTTGGTAAATAAAGTACAAGCCAAGTGTATTACGAAATGACCAAAATTGAATTTATAATATATACATCGCCTAATCATCAACGTAGTTGGTTTTTTTTTTAAATTCTCAGTTTGTGTCCGAAAACACGTATTGACAGGATTATCCAAATGGGGATGTTGCACAAGTTTCATTTTGTGAACAAACATATTGCCCAGCCTCATCGATGCTGTTAGAGATTAACCTTCAACATCGATGCAAAAATCTAATCCTTCACTGTGTGTCGACAGTATGTTTACTAAAACAGGATAGCACACATGCATTTTTACATTCATGTGTACCTGGTATAAAGGTTTCTCGTGGTAGTGGGTGGCGATAACGACCGGTACATCAACAACAAAGGTGGGTTTTGGAGGAAGGCCAGATTATGACAGAAAGGCTGAGTATCAGTCCTTTGGTTTTCTGTTAATTCGCCCCATGTGCGCTGCAATGTTTTAGAAAACATTTTAATTTCTAGGCAGACAACGAAACTTTTAAAGAGTCAAATACATTCAGCAAACTGCGGCCACGAGTTATCATTGGATTTTGCAAAAAAGTCCAAGCTTGGCCACACAGTAATCATGGAGTAGAAAGACTTAACGAAAAAAATTTTAATTTTTGGTTCAAAATAGGTTTTACAATAGCGATCACGAACTTATTTTTTCTACGTTTGTAAACATTTAGAAAGGCTGTTTTATCACAAGACAAATAGTAGTAGCAATTTAAACAACTTTTTCAACCAGGAAGTGCTTTTCAATATTCCTAAATCTAAAACTGCAATGAGTTGCGGTTGTTTTAGGAAGATTTTGATTTTCGTGTTGATTCAATACTCGTATGGACAAACCAGAAGTATGCATGAATAATTTACATGCACAAACTACATATAACTTAATACAAGTTACCTGTTTCTTTTGGTGCTTTGTGGTTGAGACAATGTCCAAATGAATCATAGTAATTACGCTCTCGTCTTTATGCTTTCTGCCCTTAATGTTTCAATGGCAAGTGCTGCATAATTTTAGGTTTTCAATTCGGTATTTCTAACCAATTTAACAATTAAAATAAAGACATAAAGTTAAGGTAGTTACATTGATATACAAGTTTACAAAGTGGTTGTGTGAAAAATTAAAACAAACCAGCAATATTAAACAGACGAGTTTATTTTTTAGGTTGCGAAAAGACGCTAAAATCAGTAAATGGCAGCGTGTTGATATTATCTGACGATCTTGTGGATGCGAACACTACACAGGAGAAATGTTTCTTGCTGGGTGGAAATATTGCTATGATTGATGATTCACTGACCAACTCAACTCATGACAGAAAAATACACAACAGGTTTGCGCACATGGAAGAGTGTTGGCATATGGGTTTATGGGTAAATTCATGCAACAACTTGCACAAGTAAAATGAAAAACAAATCATCTTGTCAAATATTTTTAATTGCAGTTATTCGGGTTGAGGGCTTTTTATTTGAAAAAAATAGTTGGGAAACAACTCAGTTGGGCTTTATTTTAGATTTGCAGCGGGTTTATGTGTTTTTTAAGATCCCATACAATAAAAAACGATACAGATACTCATACGATCCGACAAAAACAGATTTCTGGACAAAACAACTCGGACATCTGTGGTATTTCGACTTGTATAGGAGGTAAATACTTTAAAGAAACAAACTTCTTTTCATCAATCAAAACTAAAGAAACTTCCTTTTTTCAAAAAACCCGAGTCAATCAATTTTCTTCTGCGATGCTTGGGCAGATATAGGAACAAGTACAAGTGGAATGTGGCTATTGGAAGCAATTGTGAACATTTTGAAAACGGCTTTCCAAATGGTTAGTAGCCCATGTTAAAATGCTAAGGTTTTGCGGCCCAATGCAGAATCTTTAAACACAAATTTCTTTCGGCGTATTACGACCGGACATGGGGCAATTCGTATTCGTCATTCGTATTCGAATGCATTCGAATACAGGTTTTGCTCCTAACGTGCTGTATTCGAATACTTTTTGCTTTCGTTTGAAAACGCACGATTACAATTCGAATAGTCAGTGCTGATATTCAAAGGACCTATTCATNTCGGACATCTGTGGTATTTCGACTTGTATAGGAGGTAAATACTTTAAAGAAACAAACTTCTTTTCATCAATCAAAACTAAAGAAACTTCCTTTTTTCAAAAAACCCGAGTCAATCAATTTTCTTCTGCGATGCTTGGGCAGATATAGGAACAAGTACAAGTGGAATGTGGCTATTGGAAGCAATTGTGAACATTTTGAAAACGGCTTTCCAAATGGTTAGTAGCCCATGTTAAAATGCTAAGGTTTTGCGGCCCAATGCAGAATCTTTAAACACAAATTTCTTTCGGCGTATTACGACCGGACATGGGGCAATTCGTATTCGTCATTCGTATTCGAATGCATTCGAATACAGGTTTTGCTCCTACTCTGCCGACGAAATATTTACATAAAGTGCCATTTTATATGCCTTCTTAGATTTTCTTGTACGTACTTGTTTGTCTGTTTCTGACCATAGTTCTTTGTCTAACTGAAAAGCAAAACTGCTTTGTATGCGAAAATCATGTAAATCCATCTTTAAGATATTCGTTGGTTTGGGCCCTGTTATGTTTTTGACGCTACGTAGTGCTAAAACAAATGTGAATGCTTACATTGTGTCATAAAGAAAGAAATGGAAACATTATCAACTAGCGAAAGGTTGTGCTAACATGTTACGCTTCTCAAAAATAAAATATAAAAAACTATACAAAAAAATCAAACAATTTGTGTTTTTCTGTGCTTAATAACACGTCTCAACCATATACTAATTTACACAAACATTCAAGAAAATAGTAATGCGTGTTCCGAAGATTTGAGGAAAATTTCAGAGTCAAGAAGCGGAACCGTTTACATTTTCTTACCAAATGGCAATCAAATATAGCACAATTCAGAAGAATAAGATTTTGTCACATCTTGCGTACAGCCACATGATTTCCCATTCAATCTTTGTGTATTTTTGATTTCGTGACTGTCAACACCCTGTACCTTTCTCTTCATGGATGTTGATAATACAAGTTTGACTGTGGACCTTGCCTGCTAGCTTTATCCAATCAATCATAGATTCAATCCGTTAAATCACATTCGCATACAAAGCCACAACACACATTTGAGATGCATCAACGTAAAATCACCAGATGTCCTCCTTTCGTCGTTTTACAGTATCAATTAATGGGAACCACATTGTTTGCTTATGAACATCTGGTCATCAGTTACAACATATGTCATATTCTATAAACCGACATTTATCTGTGTTGACTTCAAAGCGATGCACTTGGTTTTCAATGTTTGTTGAAATGCGGGACGTAAACGGTAAATATTTGATCACCACAGAGAACAAACGTTTCGAAGGGTGTGGTTTCTAGTCTATGCTGTCAACCTCGATCGCTGTGTAGCAAAATGTCAAATCAAGTGAGTAAAGTTCGTCACTCATTTATGTTTGCCAGTGGGAAGAGATTTCGATGTGTCAGAAACACCCCCTGGTAATTCACTTCGATAAAACTACACCTTTTCGCGTTTCCAAAAAAAATTTAGGATTAAACTTTTATTATCTTCCCCGGCCACCGAAGCAACAGTGGAACTTTTGAAGCATATCGTGGAAGTAAAAAGGCAAAAACTGTCACATGTTTCTAAAAAGGACATAAAAGTCCCCTCCACGTGGTCACCTTTACAAGCAGAAGTTTGCAATCATCAAACGTCAGGGTCATCAGCCAAGGTGGTGTTAATAATCCTTACTTTGTTCCTCTTAACCCTTCGTTAATTTCGGATATTAACTAACGTGGGCAGGTAAAGAAAAACGTTCAGAGTCACATGTATTCAGTACGCAATGTTGCTCGGCTGACAATTCACAGAAAAGGTTTAGCTTGGATTCATTGTAGAACCAGGTGAAAAAAGTACGTACCCCTGAAAAATTGCTAAAATTGAAAATTTGAATTTGAAATTTTTGATTTTTTAAAAGTGTTTATAAACGAACGATAAGCCTGCTAAAGGCATATTGAAAGCAACAAGCTTTGTTTTGTCACAAAAGGCGAATTCGCTTCGCAAACAATTACTCAGAAACGAAAGTACAACGTTTTATTATTCAGGAACCTCGCCAAACAGACAGATGCACAATGTATAGGTTGGGCTGTGCGGGACTATTATATATGTTGCACGTAGTACGCCTTCGTCAAGCGAATTGATCATTGACAGTCTGGTTTACTTAAAGTTTCTGAACTTACAGCAGTTGTTTAACTTTGTACGCAGCGTTCGGTTAACGTGTGA
>QXVZ01006863.1:0-11596 GCA_008931825.1 Phallusia fumigata
AATACAAAATCCACTGCTGCCAATTCAGGTTTAAACACATTAGAAACCCAATCCTATTTTTGAGCCACAATCTACAACAACACAAATTGCTAAATGAGGAAATTGGAAAATTGTACAACTCTTAAGATGTCCTTTTTTAATCTCCAGGATCAAAAGAATGACTACCCCATGGATACTTGCATCATATAACTAGAGCATCAGTTTAAGTAAATACCTAGCAATTACTATAACGAAACAAAATCCAACATAAAAGCAACTGCCTGATATTTTACATCCACAAAACCCAACTTTAACAGCAGTGGCAGATTGAATATTAAGGTCTTTTTCTGAATCAAGCTGAGTTTAAACCAAAAATATGGTATGATCTGTTTAACAGCTTAGTAACGACATACGATTACATGAAATTTTCATGTTCTACATTTTTATTTTAAGACAGTGAAATACCTAAAGACACTAAAATACCAATTGTGTGCACTAATTAATTTTTACAAATCTGATTTCCTAAAACACTACACCGACTGTACCAAATGCCACAAAGCCAGATAATGCGCAATATTCCCTGGCGGATCCAGAAAATTGTCTGATCCTTTTTACCGAGAACAGGACTGCAGCCCCGAGGGCATTGATGATAACTAGGTAAATTGTACATCCTAACCACTAAAATAACACCTGTATCGATGCCTTCTTCTCTTTCACTACAATGAGAGGTGCTTTGGGCAGGAAATATTGAAAACTTTTTTCTTTTTTGTGACTTTGTTTAGCTACTGCTGTCAAGTGGACAAAAGTATTTGGATAATTGGTTGTCCCTTCATTGAGTTATAGACCTAACTGACAGTTTTTTTGTTATTTGTTTGTTTGTTTGATCCTAATTCTCACAATGAGTCCACTGATGAGTTACCTCTGTTACTGTAGTTTTTCAACCATAATCAGTCTATTCATTGGACCATTTTATATTTAATTTTTAAGAAGTTGGTGACTTTAATTTGAAACAGCCTATTGGGCCACTAGCTTTAACCAATGCCACTTTAGCTTCTTGCTCAGGAAAGCCCCAGCCACTGAGATAAGATTAAAACCCACAACCCTCTTAGTGGCAACTTGGCCATCTTGGTGGCAATGACAAGACACAGTACACTTTCTGTGCAGCAGTAGACTTTGATATCTTTACTTATACAATAATTACATTCCATTTAAAAAATAACATTCCTGTTAAAGAAAGTGTTCAATTTCAATTATCAAATTGTTTCAACAAATAACAGGGGACAGCATCAACATAATTTTGCCTGTACTTTTAAAAGTGAAGACAATCTAAACTTTCTTAAAGGCAAAACATAAGTTTGGGTATTATGTAAAATTTATTTTAAACTTTTTTACATCTCGTTTAATTTTCAACATTAAAATGCTAGTTTGAGGGCTTTGGGGGGATTCAACACTCACTTAAACTTGATCAACTGATACTCATATACTCCTTAAATAAACTAAGAAAATAACAATATGACTGAATGCACTGTAAGTTTATTTAAGTTGCACAGTTTTACTGGACAATGTTTAGACTTCTGATTCTTACACCAAAAAATATTGTTCCTCTTTTTAATAACAGTGTTAAATCAATTCACATGTTTTGACCTGTGCTGGGCCCTGTCTTGACATGTGCTAGTCTATATTAAACTAGTAATAACGAATAGAATCATAATACAACTTTAATAACCACAATAAAAATTGGGGAAACTAACTAAAAAGTTTATAGGCAGTTAGAGAACAATAAAGAGAGTGCAGATGTTAAAAATTTTGTTGACACTTTTATCACAAACCCATTACGAGCCCTTCTTCAAAATAATACAACGGACCAGTACAAAGCTTCCACACTAATACAATAATACCACACAATACGAACGAAGCTACTAAAAAGCAAAACAAAGCGGCACTTGTTAACAGCATGACTCAGACTGTTCGCAGTAGTTGGTCAAGCTTTGAAAATTGTATAGACAACAACACTTGTCCCTTTTTAAGGTCGACAAAATAATTCGCCCCTAAACTTAAACAACAGACCAAAATTTAATCAAAATATTTTTCTGTCCATTATGCGACAAACCTTGGTTTTAAATCCGTGCCTAAAGAAGATTTGTCGTCTCGTGTGACAATTGGATGTTACTTTGCCGCTAAGGAAACATTACCAAACAATTGACTATTTTCTCATTTTCTCAGAAACCAGCAAACAATAATTTGCAGGCGAATATTAAACCTGTTCAACAAAGTTTACAAGGACGTGATCACGCCCACCACAACTTGAAAATCGCAATCATGAATTTTGTAGGACAATAAGTCGCTGATGACAGCAATTACTGGAGGCGCCACTAGGCCTATGCGACTTCTGTCTGGCCTTGATATACAAACGGTTCTTTACGATGAAGACAGGAGATATAGACAATGAAATGGGTCTCAAATAAAGAAAGGGTATGATCTTAACTTTTGTGCGAACAACAGTTGCAAACAAGTTCTTTTTTCGTTAATATTTTGTGCGAAGGCGGGCGTAGCCAGGGGCAAACATAAATGCCATTTCCCCAAAATACATGTTCTTCAATCGGCTTTTCGCTAGAACAGGAGGATACTTTTCTACTATTATTTTGCCTTTTAAGCACACTTTGTTTTCTGATTCGGGGTTGGTGTCTCGACCAAACGCTTTTACTCGCTTCAACTCATTAAACATTTGCCTTGACACTTTATGTAACAACCACTGCTCGTTTTTAGACCTGGCATCAAAAAAATGACACCTATATTCTCCCATCCTGTCAACACCCATCAAGCACAAAATTTCATTCGCCTTGTACTTGCCGTTTAGCTGGGGGATATCCACAGCTTTTCAATGTAAAACGATGGGTATATATGTACAAGTAGCCGAGAATTTGTGGGCAAAACGAGCGAATGCCGAAATATGGAAAACAAACATGTATATATGTATATCGAGTCGACGAAAAATGTTCCGCAATTTGAAAAACAATTTATCGATCGATGCATGTGCAGACATATTTACGGTATCAAAGACGAAAACAAGTAACGCGACAAAAAAGAGGAAATTCCCAATTAAAACGCATAATTGCTGTTTTAATTTTGTATGGAAATTGCTGAGCACATGACATTTGAACAACATATTAATTTGAACTGATTTAAACTTTATTTCAGTAGTGAATCTTGATTTTCGTACTGTGTTATAGGTGTTGTACGCGAAAACGCGTCTGATATTGGCAGATGAAAAGGCAAAACAGCATGGACAGATGATGGCCGTGATAAAGCTAGGGATCATCGACGAGTTTACTTTACACACAATAAAGGGTTTGCGTAGAAGTGACGAAAACGTCGCTTTGTGGATCAACAAAGACAAAGATTTGGCGCAAAAATACAGTAAAAATGTAGCGAAGCGTGGGCGACAAAACAAGTGGATTATGTTTCACCTTTGCTGCCACAAATTCAGCTTCGAAGTTCCAAAAATTATTATTTGCCAACTCATTTTTGTGGCAAACAGATTCAACAAGAATATAAGCGCGTCAAAGAAGGTTGTTCCATATGGCACAACAAAAATTTAGCCTTATTATCGTGTATATGCCGTAGCTGAGTACAACAACCGCTAGGGGCGGACATAGAGTCAATTTACTGCTGCGTTAACACTTTTTAATGAAAACAGCGGATTTCTAGTCAAAAACAGTGAGTTTTTTGAGATAAAAACAGCGTGTGATGCAATACGCTATATGTTGATTTGTGTGAGAAATCTCTAATGCGGGTTAACTGCTGGAAATAGAAACTGCAGCGGCTTAAAGGAGAAACGGTGTAGAAAAAGGCGAGTTGAAAAAAGTTAAAGGGGAACCGTAAAGTTATACTTTTATAACGTTGGATCGAAACTGGTTTAAGCACTTTTGTTTTTGTAAAGGAGTTACACTCTTTAAAGGTGCAAAAAACGTCTTGTGATAAATCATTATGCCATATCGGCGAAACTCTAGTCAATCTTAAACTATGATGGATTGGTTTGTTTTTTTTATTTTTACAGGAATATAGTGACACCCAAAGATATATGAATACGTGGTTAGTATATTTTTTTGTCAACCAGGGCGTCGGATAGTTAAACATATGGAAAACTTTGCATAAAAAGCTACGAAAATTTTCAATCCTTAAATATGTTGGTAAAAAAATTGTAACCAGCCTAAGAGGTTGATAAAGTTCCTAAATTCACGGCTGTAGATAATCAATATGCGTTTTATGAAAGTTGAGGCGACCCTCTCACTAAGACAAAGACAGCGCTGCAAGAAAGCTTAAAGTGAAAATGACAAAACGCAAACTAGCAAGGAAAACCGTCAAAAACTTTTTGTTAACTACTTTTTAAAATGCTATTCATTCAAGTTTGGCTTCAGAAAACAATGAAATTATCATTATTACAAATACTTTTTGACTGGTTTCATTATAACCGGTGATGCAAGTTAAAATGCTTTGATAAATCATTATAGTTGAATTGCTTCTGTTAATATTGTTTGCCTGAGCTGTTTCAAACTTCGGCCCCAAGACTTGTAAGTTTAGTGTCTCGTCGAAAACGGGTTGAAACTAAAAGTATAACAATCAATTTTGTTTTTGTTTCTACAACCGTTAACACATTAAAGCAGTGGTTTTTAACTTGGGGTGATTTGACATTTTTATGTGGGTATTGGTTTGTCGTTTTTAGGTTCCGTTGCAATTTTGTAGATAACGGAGTTTCGTGTGTGTTTATTTGTCGTTGCGTTTCGCTTAACACCTTCTGTGGCGTCAAGCTTACTTTACGAAAATAGAGGCAAAAAGGTTAAGAACCACTGCATTAAAGGGTTAATCATCATACATGCGAAGCAGGTCGATTACCAGACAGTAGAAGAGCATTGAAAAGGTTACAAGCGCAAACGTCGCGCAAATGCACAGATACAGACAAAACCGGCCGGAAAGATGCAGAAAATTTAATGCAAAACTCACACGGCCAAATATTCCTAAACACGACAATAAAACACAATAACAAGAAAAAGACATGACGGTGCGAAACTTATATTCTCATCACGTCGTGATGAAATATCTCACGCCTCTCCATCCGCTAAGCGTCACCCGTGGGCAGGTCACCTGTTTTTCCGGTCGCGGACGACACGCTTTGTGAAACGTCCGCACATCGTGCCGAGGAGAAGGACTCCGACAAACATAAGAGTGAGGAGGGTCAGGATGTAACTGGAGTTGTCCGATTCCATTACTTTACGAGAGAGATCACCGATCCCTTGAACATTCTGTAACGGCAGGTACACGTTTTAGTTTAATTTTGAGGCGTGTGGGTGAACCGATGGGTAATTGGGGTAAAAAGTTGTCAGTGCACAACTTCAGATAATCTTCTATTATGAGTGAAAATTCAAAGAAATTCGGGAGATTTTCTCTTGACCAAAACGTGTAAACATCCAGTTAGAGAGAAAATACAGCGTAAAAACAAGGTGTCCTATATTCATGAAAGGATATCCATAATAAGAATTTTGCCTTTTTTGCAAGTCGAAACACTTTAAGGGGACTGAATTTTAACGTAATATTTTCGCATCTCTTCGAGTTTGTCACAGATTAGGAATTTAAAAATTTCCAACTTACTCCCTGGTAGGCCTTCCACATCTTCTGGCGCGATTCGAGCTCGTCCCGACATTCCGGGTACAACATTTCCTGGTGGTTTGTCAAGCACGTGATCACTAAAACACATTTGTGAAATTGATTTAAATACAAAGCAAGTCAGCCACGTAGAAACTGAATGGTTGGAAAGTTTTGTCAAATTTTGAATTCCGTTTGATTACTGGGACTTACATATTTGTTACCCGTTTATATATTATGCGTCTATAATTTGTAATTTTATCTTTGCAATACAGAAACGATAATGGCTAAATTAAAATCTTAACCAATTTTCAAGCTATAACTTTGAAACTATATTTGTAGGTTAGTAATAAATTTGTCAATCAAATCAATGCAGCAACTTCATAATAATTTTTACTTTTTTCTAATTCAGTGTATATACAAAGCAAAATGGTCAACTAAATAACGTGAAAAATGTGGTGCACAAAAATTCCAAGCATACAGTTTTTTTTTCAGTAAAACTCTCGAAATTCCCATGGCCTAGACCAGTATCTCTCAAACTTCTTTGATGCGACGTCTTTGGAAAAGTTAGTTGAACTTTCAACGCATTAGCGACAAAACCGTCTTTTTGGAACTGTATAGTTTAGTGTCGTAAAAACGGTTACTGCGATATGCACGACTTACACTAAAGAAGCAATTTTTATTTCCTTTCAAATGTCAACGTTACCTCGTCCGTTTCCAGGTACAATTGTGCGGCAATGTTGGTCGATGTCGTTTCCACAAGCTTGGTTCAGCACTGGGTCAGCTTGTACGTCACTGCGGCCAGCATCAATCAGTGTGGCGATTTCCTAAGCAAAGGTTTGATGTCACATTAATAGCAAGCTGTCCAGTGCATTAAAATTTAGGCCTTAACATTTTTGTCATTTCAAGCAGTGCCATATACTATCCGTACTTCGTCGAACAGATTTAAAAGCAGCGACATCACACTTACACCAACCTGACCCAACAACTAGTTTAGTTTTTTTTAATCTACAGTGTGTATTTTTATCGATTAAGTTAAACAAACACGAAATAAATGAACCGTCGAAATGGCAACGAAATAAGCTGATGCAGATTCAATAGGGGGAAAATTTGTTGAAAAATAAGTTTGTAGTAATAAATAATAAGTCTAACAAATATATTAGTTTCTTTTCTTAATATATTGACATAAACATACTAATTACGAACTAAAATTCCAGGGCATTGAATAAGGTTAAAGGGTTCCATGAAAATCAAAAAGGTGAAGAAGCACTTGCTTAGGACATCGGATCAGAAAGTAATTCTCACCATTGAACATGGGTGCGTCATATCTTTACCATCCACAAACGCTTTCTTGAGACATTCCACCACAGTTTCCGGTTCATCGCTATTGCATTCAGTTTTGATCTGTCAATACAAAACGCATGGGCTTTAAAGATCTAGCCTGAGGCGGGATTCGAACCCACGACAGCAGTCTGTGTAAGATGGGAGTGCTTGAAAGGTCGACCCTGGATCGGCATTGCGGCTACAGAATTTTTTTTCATTTGTTAGAGATAAACAGTATGTTCACAACAGTGTGTTTAATGTTAAACATAAAAACTTTAACAGTCATTCTGCCAATATTATACAAGACTAGAATATCCAGCTATTCCAGTATGAATATCCCATCATGTAACATGTTCTTTCAACCAACAGGTTTAGCCGTCGAAGAAATTCGAATGAACAACCTTTGCTCTGGTTAAATAAGAGTTTTGAACAAAACAAATAAAAGCGAGATATTATTTTCCATATTCTGGATGCAAAAAACAAATTTAGCATAGTCAGCTATTTTTCTGTGAAGATCCTAATCGGTCACATGTTAAACAAGTGTAGACCAACTAGAGTTGGGAAATCTCAATTCCAAATTCTGCCATTTTTTTAAATCCTGATCCTGAGATTCATTTTTGCATTGTGGCGTTGTGATTGTGCATGATGCATTGAACACATTGTTTGTGGTCACGCTATATAAGGTGTTAAACATGCAAGGTGGAAATAATATAGCAAAATATTACTCACCACTTTTAAGCAATGAAGGGTAAGCGCAGGATCAAGTCTGTAATCTTTTTCCTCTTCAGCCTCGACCTCGACCACGTGTTTGGCACAACTTTGGGATAAACTCTGTAAAAGAATGGCAACTAAGTATCAACATAGGGGTAAGAAAGGTTATTGATAAAACGGACGCAGAAACAATGTTCTCTCCAACTTTTTAGTCTGGACAAACACACAAGCTCCTTTAACACACAGAGGATCATTGTGAGTAACATCAGGTGTCACACTGCGGCCACATACGAGTTTCGATATATTAGTTTATGTTGGATTTGTTTGATATACGCAGCACAGATTGTGTTGTTCGCAAGCGCGCAGCTAATAGGGGACATTTGCGAAATAAAAAGCGCTGCTATAAAGAAAAACATTCGGGTACGGTTTGAAATAGAAGACAGTCCTTGCTACGTTTCCACAACTGCTGTTATCATCATCAGTAACCATTGGTTTCATCAGTTATATTTTAGTAATTGTTACACTTTTTTACCGCGCCAAGTAAATTTGCGTCGTTTTTTCGAGTCATTCCTGCTGATAACAACAGCGTTTGTCGAAACGTGGAAAACGTTTTACTCCATTTGCATTTTGTTTCTTGCATGATTTTTCTCATGCTGTATCAAACTTGCATACAAAAGGTTTCCTCTTCTTTTACTACTGAACTGCGGGTCATAACTCCGTTTGGGCTCGAAACATCATGAGTTGAAACGTATCATCAAAGACTCGAACATGACATTTTTGTGTCAATTTTCTTGTGCATTTTGAAGGGCCGCATAAAGGTTTATTTCAGAAAACAGGGTCGAAAGGATAAAATTTTGAGAAGCCCTTTTTTATGGGATACGATTTCTATGATCTCTAACACCCTAGGGTAAGTTCCGGTCCCAAAATGTAAACCACGATACTAGTTCTTACCTTTTTATGGTCAGATACAGCCAACCGACCTTTCAGGCAGCCGTATATAACCCCGTGTGGGTCATCACCGTTATCGTGGTCAGATTTGGCCTGGGCGATTTCGGTTTGACAAAATTTCTTGATATCGTGATCACACGCCTTCTGTAGAACCGGATTAAGATCGATGTCGTTGAACATTTCCTTTTCGCGTTTGAACAGCAAACTCTTGCACCTGAAAGGGAGCAGATCATGAAACTTATGGGTAAAGGCTTTAATAAATGCAGCAGTTTTTGAAACTTCTTGTTTTTAACCTGAGGGTGAATCCATGGGAAACTAGTTAATAAGTTATTAATGATACTAATACTATTTCTTTTTAGGTAGACCAGTGGTTCCTAATCCTTTCAACATTACTTTAAATCACTTCTTGTCTGATAGGGGGAGTGCAAAGTTCAAAGAAGGGGAATGCATTGAGCCAATGACCTTCGCAATCGTAATTTTGAGAAGCATGATATTTCCCAAAACGTGCAGGAATAGTTAATAAAGGCGGAAAACTTACGTGGAATCAAGTTTGTGTTTGTTCTGAATGAGACAATTCATGAGGTTCTTGATTTCTCCACTCTCAAGATGCGACATGCAATAACTCTTGATTCCCTTCTTACAAGCCCGCATCAAGTTGAAGTCCAAGTTCTCATTCATCGCTTCTTCTTTCTAATAAAACAGACAAATCTAAGCTCGACTTTGGTCTTTGAGAATGCAGTCAAAACAAATACATTAAATCACACATATAAGTGACATACATGTGCAACAAGCCTTACCTGTAGTCACCATACAGCTTGTACCAAACACAAACGCAAATTATTTCGGCATGAGCGACTTGTTAAAGCCTGATTGGCGTCAGTATGCGGTTGAAATAATTAGTACTAAGCGCATAAGATACTCCCATTAGAGCGTTAAACCTGGAAAAACGGACCAAACCCAACACTGACAGTTCAGCAGTAAGATCCTGACTGTTCAAAATTGTATTTTTTAAATTTAAAAAACAGAGGAATTATCCAACAAAAGACTTTGACTAATCCTGGATTAGGTGACGCATTGGTTTTTAAACTGACTGGAACAAAAAAAATTTTCATTTAGACGTTTAAAATACTTACGGTTTGGTAAATACTAAATTCTAGTTATCGCAGATAAGTTAATCTTAGATTTAGTGCCACTCTGGATAAAGTTCATCTTGATCGGTTAACTCCTTTCTTAAATATTATCCGTTCAAACATCAAATATTTGCATTCAATAAACCACAGCAACCTCAAGTAGCTCCTATACCTTCAGAGTGTAAATGTTCTTCCTGCATTCGTTGTCGAGATCAGCTGAGTGCTGACGTAAGCATTCAAGCACGTGAGCCTTGCCCGGTTTCACGTCGTGACAGAAGCGCTGGAAATCTTTCTGGCAACTCTTGTGCACATCTGGATTCAACTTGATGTTTTCATGCTGCGAAAAAGCGAACATGTTATCCGAGAGTGAGGATTTCGTGTAGGAAAAGTGGAGAGATTGAAATGAAAGGCGTCGGATGCAACGAGTTTGTGAACGACCTAAAATGTACAGAGCACAGACGCTGGCTACCAAACGCACAAACACACACTGACCAACAAACGTAAAAATCTAAACTACAAACAAACGCTCGAACCAGACACAAACAAAACAAACACACCTCAACCAGACACAAACAAACGCTCAAAACACACACACACACAAACAAACGCAAAAATACACACCTACCACACACAAACAATCGCACACATATACAACACAAACGAACTTACAAATACAAAACACAGGCAAACACACCTAACAGACACAAAAGAAAGACAAACTCACAAATACAACACATAAGCATACAACAGAACAGAAAAACAAAAGTGAAAAAACATGCAACATCAAAATAAAAGCCGCATAACTGTATACCACATGTGTTTTGTCTAGGTAAGCACCAGATAGTTTGTGTAAACAGGCAAGCTGTGCAATTACCTTGTCGACTTTTAGTTGGAGATTTTCAACAGTGAGTTGTGCCTGGCACTTTTCTGTTATTGGTGAATGTTCTCCTTGTAGTTTGGCGTCACGGATTTGTTTACTCAGGCATCCGATCACATCCGATCTGAAAAGAAACAAAACTCGGTATTATGACATCGTAATTATACATCCTTACTGTGTATGACAATTTGACAACGCTATCAACTGCGTTAACTAGAATGTCGCAACGGCGAGAAATAGAATGGCTAGTGCTTGTTGAATGGTTCATTAAATGCTAAACTTTTAACTTTGAAAAATGATGTTGTCTGACACAATTTCGTGCAAAAATGAATTCATATAATGTATATCAAGGGCAAAAGGTAAATTACCTCAAAACCATCAAAGTATTACACAAGAACTTAAACGCAAAGTATGGTTGCTTCTGGCTTGCTTTCTAAAAAATCACAACTTACTTTGATTTTGGGGCCTTACAATACTTTTCAACATCTTTCTTGCAAGCCTTGAGAAACTGGTAACTGAAGTGGTAGTCCTTCATCTCGATCTAAATAAAATGGTAGTTGTTAGATTTTTGATCGCATTATCCAAACTACATAGGTGGATTGAGAATTGAAATGTATTTGATAGTAAAATTTCACAGTCACAAACACTTGAAAAATGATAACGTTAAAAAAACTTTGGTAAAGATCACTTCAGAAGTGTAAGAAGAAACCCCTTTCTTTAAGGGTTCAAAAAATATCCAAGGAAGAAACACACAAAAAAACTAGAGAGGTGGCGTTTTCCATATTTTCATTCCACATACACTACCACCCCAAATTGATGTTTTCCATATGTACCATTTCCTTCATTATGTTGGATATATATTCAATGTCTGCATAACATTGGGTCCCAAATTCCCTTGGCATTTTATGACATGATTGTTTCTGCTAGCATAAACATATGGGTCCCCACACACATGCAGTTCCTGAATAGTAGCAATGTTTTAGGATGT
>QXVZ01006864.1:0-10698 GCA_008931825.1 Phallusia fumigata
TTTACACATATTTAGAAATGTCAAACTTACTTATGGCAGCAATAACTCCAACTCCACGAGCCAGCAACTTACACCACCAGGTGGCACCTTCATCTTGCTTGGTTTGCTTTTCAACATCAGTCTGTGCATCAGACATGGCTCAATTTGTAAACGACTGTTATTATAAATATCGTTACCACTTCACTATAGTGTGAAACTTACACAATAAAAACAAAAGAAACATGTTCACATGTTATATCTAATTTGTTGTTGTGTACTGAATTGACATTTGTAGAAGCTTTTCTTCAAATTTTATAGGAACTGACATAATATACTATAACTTTTGGTTACTATTTAATAACAAAGGCTCAACTTCGTTTAAAAGCAGACTGCCTCCAATGATTTAGCTTAATAAATATTTTTTAATTTACAAACAAAATTAGGTGAAAATTTTTGTTATCTAACAAAAGCATCGTTATACACAAAAACAGACACCAGCAAACAAATCACGCGAAAAGCGCCACAAAGCACATCACAACGAATTCCGTCACAGACACAGCACTTATGACGTCCTTGTTAATGATAGATCAGCTGATACGCTTATTGACACACAGACTGATGTAATTCTTTTTTTAAAGTTCTGGGGTTAAACGAGTTTTACACTGATACGCGATACTGTTTTTTTTTTTTGTTTTTAAACTTCTTTATTTTATGTTCAAATGTTAAACAGCGTGACGCAAATATGCAGATTTAGAGTCTTTTTATTTTTGCACCAGTAAAATGCATTAGCCTGGCTATTGTTTTTCACTGGGTTCAAATTCTGAGGAGGAATCCCCAACAGGTTTTTTTACATTTCTGATTTTTAGCACTCTATCCACCGTTCAAAGCTAACTCAAGGAAATGTGACATTCGTTGGTGCCTGTCTAACAATAATCATGTAAATGACCTTGCACGTGTAAAAACAGTGAGAACAAAAACCACAAAACGTATAGGTTGATCTTGAGTTGAATTTAATTCGCTTGGTGAAAGAAAACATAGCAACACAATCAATCACTAGGCCGAAAATAGCTGCGCAACGGTAAAACGTTACGAGGCGTAAATATGTTACGGGCACAATTGGTGGATCAAGGTCGAACGCGTTGCAGCTACACCGTAATTATAAGGCGTTATGTGACGGGGCTCACACGAGAGTGAGTTTGGCACAATATGAAGAACACGACTGGGGGGTGACGTTGGTGGAACCAGTCGAGGGGGCCTTAGAAGCTAACAACCCATGCTAGGGAAAGAGGGTAGGGTTCGACACGAAAACAAACCACCAAAAGAAACCCTGCCGGATAGTTTCAAGCGCCGGAAGGAAGAACACACGCAAAAAATGCATAAAATTGTTGGATAGTGCAGATTGGACTAATATGAAGATTGGAATAGTTATTACTAATTACGGTTAGTCAGTAATCAGTATACTGGTTTAAGAGAAAGTAGTTAAAACTTAGTAAACAATTTGATTTGTGTCGTTTCTGTCAGATTTTGGGTTCAGTTGCTGTCTTCGGGCTTTTATCTTTAGCGGTTCAGCTGCTGTATTCAATACACAATACAACGAAGAGTGAGTGGCAGCTGTAGGGACGCTGCTCGAACAAAGAGAAAGATGATAGGGGTGATGCGGCTCCGGTAATTGCACTGTCCTTAATGCGCCAAGAAGCGCAGTAGTGCATTGCGTTCAATTCGCCATTGGCCTGAGATCCGTGCCCCACAACCTTTAGGGGCCTGCGTAATAAAAACAAGTATGTTATTTAGTCTGTACGATGTTGTTTAATTTTCATCGTAGTACAACAAAAACTACTAAATGGGTATTTTATTTGAGTACCAGAACATTTTTTAATATTTTTAGGTTGTTTTGGGGCTTAAAGTGTATTAAAATTCAAGAAGTATGAAAGTTGTGCCTCTCTGAGCTGCAGTCTTCTTTAATCAAACTTCGTCTTGACTTCAGTCAAACCAACAATCAAACATACAAATACGAGGCCCTAAAAGACGTTTTCCACTAACGGTGTATAAAAATAACTAAATTGTTTCGAAAAATTGCGTGTTTGTTTCAGCTTGTAACGCATTTATCATCAAATTGGTTGGCCCAAGTTTCTGTTTTCACATAACCCTTTAAACTGCTCGAATGTAAAACAAAACAAAATCTAATAGACTCTTTAACACAGTTTAATTGTTATTATATTCCTTCTTACCATCTTGGATCTTTCATAACTTGTCTGTTTTCAAACGAGTAAATTTTGTATGGATCAATCTCACTGTTTGATCCATCGAAGACCGAGCTCCAGGACATAAAGAGGACCTCATCCTAACACAGCAAACGGTTAAGATAAAAATATTTCGTCTTCTTGACACAGAAAGTAGGTATGTATTGGTAATATTAAAAGCGAATTAAGATAAATTGGTTCTGGTAAACCTGAAAGACAATTTAAACGGATTTTACAAGTGTTTTAAACAATTTTTCTAAAATCCATTTGTAAACAATGTACCAAAAAAGAAATAACAAACCAAACGCGTTTTATACGAACATTTGCGCTTACCTTTGAGTTAACGATCAGAACACTGTCCCGGTAAGAAATTGACACAATGGATTAAACATGCTGGTTATAGGAAGATAAGAACGCCCTGTAGCATACAAAAACACCAATATAAGTTTACTTTAATGAATATGTAAATTCACTAGCACAGTATACAGTTAAATAGGTGATGTGCAATTCATCCCACTTAAATCTCAGTGAACAAAAATTCAAGAGTGGGGTAGGTACATCGATGGGTAAAATATACACAACAATTCGTGTAGAAGCCTGTATTTTTCTGACAAATCCACCTGACACGAACACAATAAAAGCCAAATAAGTACCTGAAGCTTCCTTTGATTCCGGCTTGTCTTGCTTGTTCAGAGCACAATTTGTTTGCTCCTGTAATGTCACCCACATTCCCTTGCATGGGGAAATTCAATGCAATCATATGGAGCTGCTTAAGGTTGGTTGTTCTTGTTCCAAGGTTGCTGGTGCTTTAGTTGTGGTTGGTCTTGGTCACTGCGTAGTGGTTTCCTTGGTTGTTTGGTCAGGTGCAGTTGTTGTGTTGGTCGATGCGGTAACTTCATTGCATACTGTGACAGGTATAACTGACACCCTGAACAAATACCTTAGATGCGATTGGTGTCAAACAATTTTTTAGTAAAAGTAATAACATTTTACCAAGTTTTGACTATGAACGTACCCTCTTGTACTGCACAACTTAAAATATTTTCCAAATTTTTTTCCTTCTTTATGTGGTCAGTACAGGGTAGGTTTCAATATTGTGGCAGAATTTTTAAATAGTCATCAATTTTAAATAGTTTTAAATGCAACCCCTAATGTATGTGATAAAACATATTAATAAAATAAAATCTGTTTTGAAGACAGGTTTTACTTATTGTTGATGATTTGTTGTTTATGATTACTTTTTAAAAGTGGGTCACTATGCGGTTTGCCCAAGACAATAAATGAAGCGTTGTTGATTTACTAATTTTTTTTCATTAACACCATAATTCAATGCTGCTAGATACATGTAATGTAAATACCTAAAAGAAATTACTACTGTATCATCAAAATAGTCAAGTCACAATAAAAAAGCAAAAATATATTAACATGGTTGCAATCAAGCTAGCGGAGTATATAATACACATTTCATTTTTTAAGACAAGAGAAATCACAACCTAATCATTTGTCCCACTTACACAATAAACGGTAGTCCAATTTGCCAATAGGATCTTCCATTTAGACAATTAAAAATCAACTTGGTAGATCTGAACGACCTTATTTGATAGCAGAATTTCTCCTATGATTTGGCTTAAGCAACCTATTTGAATTCTCTAAATTTTTTAGGTGAATAGTTTCTGAAGCTTACAGAAGAACTTTTGACGGGTAAAATGGACATCACCGGACTTTTAACACAGAAACCAGACAAATTTGTCACAATCACAGCAATTATGGGGTCATAGTTAATGAATCACCGGATGCTCTTAGGGCAGTTGTACCTAACCTTTTTCCCTCATTGTCCGTTCATGTTCAAACCCAATTTCCGTTTCCTACAGTTTACGAATATCTCATTTATCTCTTTTGCAAGTATCTTCCGAACCGAGCATAAAACAGCGCTTTTCAGTCTACAGGTTTAGCAAATTACCCACCTGCTTCTGTTTTGTAAGTGAGATTGCATAATGATCATTTGGACAAACTGTGAAATAATTACAATATCATAGCTAGACAAGACTGATATTACCATACAGAACTCAGCCAAAACAAGGATACACTAACTATTTTGTAGACAGCAGGGCTGCTAATGTATATCAAACAGCTAAACAAGGCTAATGTCCAACCACACAAGTGGAGTGCAGTTAGCTATTGACCCTACTGTTATTCATTTTCAAAAATGTCAAGATTAATTCTTTTACCAACAACCTCACAACTGAAATCTTTTCGATGGACCTCAACCATTTGACTGACAGCCTTTACAAAAGTTCTTACATTCTAAAAGTGGTGAACAATCTTTCTAGGCCTACTCCAACCTCCTTGCTTCAACAGATTCTGGGTCCATTTTTAGACAGATTAAATTTTTATGATACTAACTACAATCATAACAAAGTATCGAATTCTACACACATATTCGGAAATCTCAAACTTACTTATGCCAGCAATAACTCCAGCTTCATGAGCCAGTAGCTTACACCACCCAGTGGAACCTTCATCTTGCTTGGTTTGCTTTTTAACATCACTCTGTGCATTATTGTTAACATTTTTATGTGAGAGGTTTTGTAAGCTTACAAAAGTAATTTTGGGTCACAAAGCACGTCATTACCTAATTCATCACAAACACTGCAATTAGGATGTCATTGTCAATGATGGATCACCGGATACTATCAGAAAAGTGATCAATGTTTTTCCCCGCATAACCCATTAATTTCAAGACCTAATTTCCATTTCCCACAAATTACCAAAATCAATCTTTTCTTGTTTGCTATCTATCTTTCCTACTAAAAGTTATAATCTCTAATGTTCTTGTGGTATTTCCAAAAAGTCTAGATTTTTATGACCCTTATTATGTAGAAATGTAAAACTTACATATGGCAGCAATAACTCTCCACAAGCCAGCAGGTGGCACTTTCATCTTGCTTTATTTTCTTTTCAAAGACAGTCTGTGCATCAGATCAGAGATTGCAATTAGTTGGCAGACTAAAGTTAAAAATACATTAAACCAATTATGGTGTAAAGCTCAGAATATTGTGTAAAACTTTAATAAAATGATTAAAAGTATCAAAAATAAATGATATTATTACAAGGTATTAACTGTTTACATGTTCTCTGGCAGTTGTGTTTTTAATTAAACATGTGTACATATGTCATCTGACATGATTATATGCAACCTTTGGTTACTTTTAGGCAACAAATGAATAAAAATTCCTACTTCTAATAAAATCAAACATTTGAAAGCAGATGTGATTCCCATGATTCCGTCAAAGAAACTTGTTACAAATGTTTTCAGATGAAACATTTTCATGCCGCACAGAGCACATCACGATTCACATCGAAACTCGTCACAGAACAATTATGACGTTGGCGTTGGTGTCAACTGTCAATGATCAATCAGCGACTATCAACGGATACCGTTAGTGCAACCATTACTCAACCTTTTCCCCTCATTACCCATTTCTGTTCTGACAAAATTTCCCTTTTCTACTTACTTCCCTTTCTATTTTCTTAAGTTTAATGTATCTATTTTGCTGGTTCTGCCATACTCAACATGAAACTGTGCTATTGTAAGATTACAGGTTGACTGGATTCCCTGTCAATACCCACATGTGGGTAATTACCCTTAGGTGAAGTACCACTGTATTTGTCCCACACAGACTGATGTAATAATTTTTATTAGTTCTGGGGAAAATACTTTTTCATCCCATTGGGCATTACTGTTTAATTTGTCTTTTTAGTTAAACGTAAACTGTGTGAAGNCCATTGGGCATTACTGTTTAATTTGTCTTTTTAGTTAAACGTAAACTGTGTGAAGTTAATAAATAGAATATATTATTTTTTATTTCTGCATCAGTAAAATGCTTCGTACTGTTTTTGAACATTCTGTCCACCGTCCGATTACGTCTTTTTATGCGGAATGGTACTTTGTCCATCTTTTATTTTCCATCTAAAAATACAAGTCACCTTATATAGCTTTCAATTCTATTTAGTGCTAAGCACTACTGGATGGTGTTAGATTGTCAAAGTAAACCTTTTTTCTACTTGTCATGAATAAAATGTATTTAATAGCGTACCTTTTAACTATTGTCCAAGCACAGGTTGCAACTATATTTATGCTAGTTTAGACGTGGCTTGCAGAGGTATTACTGTGGGCATGTTTGCAAGTTTTAGTTACTTGCCTGTTTTTATGCTGCCTGTTGCGGCAAATATGAACAACAAACATAATGCGAGTTTTGTTTCAACGTGTACTGGAGTTCCAAGCATATTGCGGACACTATAATAACAACAGGTGCGAAAGCTTTATAAACAGCAATAAATGCAAGTCTCGTCAGCTCAGTGTGATCATATGACATGTAAGTTAAAATTCTAATAACTGCTGGTTTACATGGAATATAGTGCTCGAATGGTGACTAATGTATTATTCTTTGTGGTGAAGTTTAAATTGGTTGCTGTGCCCTTAACAGGTAAGGGGGAACCTCAGGTTAAAAATATGTTACGCTGCGAAGTCATATTTGAAGGCCATGATGAAAAAACTTTGCTAAGCACAAAACGAAAAAGGTTATGCTGCAACGGTTAACGCGATGGATGCGACAAGCGACACGCGGTACGCGACACGAGCGACGTCAGATAAATAAAAAAAAGGCTACGGAATCAATGAATTTGGCGTTTGGTGCTGAGTAAGGTGAATTCGTTTTTATTTGCTACACATTTACAAGGCTATGTAAAAAGGTCCGCGGGCGCTCGTTGCGTTAAAGGTAACACAAGGTTTTTTTCTAATACTGAAAGTTAATAGAAACCCGCCGTAAGCGGCGATAGAACAACGAAATTCAGCCTATGCACATCCCACACCGAACCAACAGGGAAACACCCTGGGTGGGGGCTTAAAGAGCGATAAATTAAAATATGGGACATGTCACCCTTTGGCAACAGTTAACATTAATGTGTGATTTTAGGCCAAAAGAGTGTAAGTTTTGCTAAAACTCGGTGTAAAGTATAAAATATGGGGTGAAATTGTATAAGAGGGTAAAAAAGGCGAGGCGAAAGGCTGTGGTTAAGACAAAGTGCGTAGTTTCTCAGTTTTAAAAGCACGATGAAGTTAAGCCGGGATGTCGACTCGAAACATGGAGTGATTGGAACGTACACGTCTCAATGCCCGGGATAGGATCATGACGGCCGTAAAAATTGAAAACCAAGAACACAAAACAATCGCGCTTGCCAAGGAAAAGCATCTGGCAGCGACGAGGAGAAATAAAATAAAAATTGTCTTTTTTGAAAAGCTTGCTTGATGTAGTGTTGTCTTTAATGCTGTCGGTTTCAATAAAAAAAAATTAGAGGCGTTACGCACACTCGCAGGAAAATAAACTGTGCTCGCGTGTGATCCGTCAAAGTTTTGAGTTTATGTTGTTTGTGTTTCTGTCAGATCTTGTTGCGAAACTCGCTTCAGCTTCAGGCTTTCATCTCTTGCGGTAGCCGAGGGTCCAGCTGCTGTTTTCAATACACATCACGACAAAGCTTGAATGGCAGCTGTAGGGACGCTGCTGGAGCAAAGAGTGAGTTTCTAGGGGCGATGCGGCTCCGGTAACTGCTCGGAACTTAATGTACCAAGAAGCGCAGTAGTGCATTGCGTCCAATTCGCCGTTCGCCTGAGATCCGTGCCATACAACCTTTAAGGGCCTGCGTAGTAAAAAAATATTTTTTGGGTCATTGTCGCAAAAATTTGCGGGGAACGTTTTCCGATAGGTATTTTTATTTTTCAGTGACCTCATAAGTATGCAGATACGTTACGACTTAATATTGTTTGTGACATTACATTGTAACAGTAACACTTTTGACAGTAATGTAGGTAATATGCAAAAATACTATACGCTAAGGCCCTTTGTTGGGTATCAGTGCCAGTAAGAAGGTGTGCAGGAATTTTAGTACAGCATTGGATTAATAGAATTATTATTTGTGCCGTGTTTTTAAAACAAGTAAACTGATTATATGAGGGAGACTAATGTGTATATGTGCCCCCTATCCGTAACTTCATTGTGTCGAAAAACGAAGCATTTTTGTTCCTGCTTTGTACTACTTTTATCATCAAATTTCTGTTTTCGCACGTCCATTCGAAATTGCGCCCCTATAAAACGAATACATCTGAATATTATTATACTCTCTACTTACCATCTTGCATCATTCATAATTTGTCTGTTTTCAAACGAGTAGATCTTGTATGGATCGATCGGACCGTGTGATCCGTCAAAGATCGAGTTCCAGGAATCGAAGAGCACCTCACCCTACGAAGCAGATGATCATTACAAATAAATCGCGTTTCAAACCAAACATGAAAATCTTTGTGAACAATGAAAGCGAGTTAACTAAAATAGATTTCGGAAATTACAAATTCTGATTAATCGGGAAAGGAACAACTTGATACGTTTTTAAGTGTTTGCCAATTTACAGTTGGTTAAAAGCAATTTACAAAAAAATCCCGAACCAAATGCGGTATATGCGAACATTCGCACTTACCATTGAGTTGACGATTGGAACATTGTCCCGGTCAGCCCGTCGCACTATGGAATTGACGCTCTGGTCAACGGAAGACAAAAACGCCCTGTAGCACACAGAAACAACAATATATGTAAAAAACTGAGAGGGTTTTCCAACTAGCCCAGTACACAGTCACCAAAGCGATAAGCAACTGATCTAATTTAAAGCTTAGTGTACAAAAGTTGTCTATCATAGAGAATNTGTAAAAAACTGAGAGGGTTTTCCAACTAGCCCAGTACACAGTCACCAAAGCGATAAGCAACTGATCTAATTTAAAGCTTAGTGTACAAAAGTTGTCTATCATAGAGAATCGAGTGCTGCGAACTTTCGGGATCAAAGTAAAATATTTACAACGGTTTGTCTAGAAGCCCGTTCAAATTGTGCTATAACAAAACATATAACTACTGTCAACGACAAATTCACCGGAAACGAACGCAACGAACGTCAAAAAATTACCTGTAGGTTCCTTTGAGTCCGGCATGTCTTGCTTGCTTGAAGCACAGTCTGTCAGCTCCAACAATGCCACCAATGTCGCCACGAATCGGGTAATTCAATGCAATCATATGGAGCTGCTTTTCGGAGGTCGGTTGCTCTGGTTCCAAGATCACTGGTGCTTCAGTTGTGGTTGGTCTTGGTCGCCGCGTAGCAGGTGTGGTTGTTGTTGGGACAGGCGCAAAAGTTGTGGTGGTTTCTTGTGGCTGGAAATTATATTTGTGCGTTTTAGGTGCTTGATAAAGATTTTTTCAAGAATATCGTGTTTCCGTTTTTCATGTTCTGCACATTAATGCCGTTACATTTCTGGATTTTTTATTTAGACACAGAAAAAACATCTGTCGACTAATATCATTTTGTGGGACTTAGACTAAACGTCGCGATAATAATACGTTTGTTGGTATTGTTGGAGTTTGTAACTATTTTTTTAAAGANAGAAAAAACATCTGTCGACTAATATCATTTTGTGGGACTTAGACTAAACGTCGCGATAATAATACGTTTGTTGGTATTGTTGGAGTTTGTAACTATTTTTTTAAAGATTTCATGCTAGCATAGCGTTGGTTAGTAGCAAACGGCCTAAGAACTTTAAACATGGGAATTAACTGAACGAATTCTCTACCCTTTTTAAACACACTCTTTGAACGTTTCTAAATTGTATTCAATAACTCACCACTGGTTTCGTTGCAGGAATATCGAGGGGATTTCCCAACATGACCTTGCGCCATCCCTTAGAAGTTTTCACGTAAACTTCCTCACGGTTTTCAACGAAGGAGAAGGTTCCGGCCGATACAGTCTAAAGTTGCCAAGATGCTTGTTACTTATAAGAAAACTATAAACTGTCCTAACCAGTCATTTGAATTGTCTCAAACTAAGGTATGGCGTATCTTTATCACTATTCTTAACCAGTCAGCATGCATCAAAATCATTTTTTCGCTTGCAAAAGCTTGTGACATTAGCAAATATTCAGTTTCAGTTTATCTTGTCCTTACTTAATAAATAGCATTAATAGACTATCATATATAAAAGTTTAAATTGTTTATGGTATTCGTCTTTATTCACGTTGCTTATGCGATTTTATTTGATTCGAGTCACTTGTTTGCCCAAACATCGACCTTGACTACGATTTAAACGTCAAATGACTCGCCTTGTAACTCAGAGTTAGAAAGTACTGCTTGCACGAAACTTACCCCGAAATCATTCAGCATACTCTGCAAATTTCCGAATGAGATCAAAGATGCATCTCCTGATAGACAAAACAATGGTTAGATTCAAAAGTCGTTTGAATCACGGTTTTAAATTTACGCTTACTCTGAGGTGATATGCTCTGAACTGGATGTCCATTCTTTCCTGGGATTCCGTCGCGACCGGCTGGGCCAGGTGGACCCGGTGGTCCAGGTTGTCCGTTAAGGCCAGGAAATCCCTAGGTGAAAAT
>QXVZ01006865.1:0-13130 GCA_008931825.1 Phallusia fumigata
GATGGACTACAGGAAGGGGCAGCGCAGATCGGAGACATCAAGCACTTCGAGTTAAAAGGCACTTGCTTGAAAATAAGCTGCAGCTATAATTTAAGTCTGAAACATTCACATAAAATTAGAACAGTACAAAGTAACATGGACACCTTCTTATGAGTTATGGATGAAATGTTTGATAAATAGAGGATGTCACTTTTTAGAACTAGTCCATTTTGAAGTTGTTTAATTCGGGTGTTAAAATTGTGACTACTGCTTGCTCAATAAACATAAATTGAAAGATTTTAAAATGAGTGGACAGAAAGGACAATTGTTGAGCTTGTTTTCTTCTGGGCTAATCTGTTTTTAAACACTGAATGCCTGCTAATATTGATAGTAACCACTGATAGCTTTCAAATGTCACGAGCCATTGACCTTAAAATAGTTTTTGATATTTAACTTCTATAAAATTGTTACAGGTATTAATGTATCTTACATTTTAGTTGTTTTGTAACCTATATCCTTATAACCGTAGCTTGGATGTCAAGAAAGAGCACATGTGTTTCCAACACAAAAAAACTCAACCCAAACCTTAAGGAAGAATAGACTACAGGAGGGGACAGATCAGAAACATCCAGCTCTTTAAGTAAAAAGGCACTTGCTTGAAAATAAGCTATACTTGGGATATTTACATTGAATTAACACAGTAAAGGGTGAACAAAAAGAGTTATTTGCCCATTAGAGATAGTAAAACAAACAGTTCTAAAACTTAATAACTTATATTATTGAATTAATATTTGTACCTTGTTTGATGAAAGTATTAAAATTGTGATTGCTGCTTGCTAAAGGACAAACCAATATAAGACGAAACTCTAGAAATAAGTGGAGAGAAAAGACAAAAAATNAACTTATATTATTGAATTAATATTTGTACCTTGTTTGATGAAAGTGTTAAAATTGTGATTGCTGCTTGCTAAAGGACAAACCAATATAATACAAAACTCTAAAAATAAGTGGAGAGAAAAGACAAAAAATCAGCAGTTTTCTTCTGGGTCAATCTGTTTTTTAAACATTGTATGCCTACCATTTCCTTTCAAGCACACTACATTTTCTGTCATATTGTAATTTTGAAATTGTTCGATTTTAATACAAATTTACATGCACAAGAAAAATAACATACTTGATTTGTACAATACAATACTGTATTTAAATTGAAAAGTTATTCAATGAGGTAAGTTGGAAATTGGTGTTCGGATTTAGAACCAGGTTGCATCATGGGTAATTGTACTTCTGTGGATGTTAAGCAGTTTGTTGATTCTCAGAAATGTTATGAAAAATATGGTAAGTTTTCATAGTCATAGATGCCTTAGTTGCAAGCATCACACTCTTCTTGCATCCCTTACATTACCGAACTTTAGTTTCTACCATGTCTGGCTTCAGGCCACCTTTTGTTCAAAAATCCACTGTTTAAACAGGGTTTTGAGTGCCTTATTTGCCAATGTGGTGTGTAGCCTGGTTGGTACCACAGGCAGAAACACATGTAAAGTTGTTGCTGTGTACTGTGGCATTTCATCACATGTAGCTTGTTTTTTTGTATCTCTGTCGATTTGCCACTGTTGTATTTCTTCCCTGTATTGATACCAATACGTGCCCGTTTTCCTAAACCGCTCTCGCCTTCAGTTTGATATATACTACTGTGGTTTGACCTGCTCTCGAGTGCCACCACCAGACTGTTCCGCCCGAATAAATCGTCCATTATTTGGCCTTTGGTACTTGGGAGTTCCTGAGCGCAAGGAGGAGCGCGTTTAGAACCGTTCTGGAAGGTAGCGCAACGATAGGCAAGACACGACATATAGGATGTTATTCAAAACCTCAGGGATCTGATGGCGTAGCAAAAATGCTTCTAGTAAGCGCCTTCGGTTGTCCACATACCTCAATTAATGATCGGTCTCAACACCACTCAAATTGCTGCTTATTTAATATGTCCAATAATGTTACCTTTGATTTAAGAATTGAGGTAACGGTGCTTGACATTTATAGTAGTTCATGCAAATTAGCTCATCATTGGTGCATACCCGAACAAACGCGAAACACCACCACCATTCAGTGCATTTTCCGCTAACTACGAAACATTCTCACACAAATTAGTGTGCCCGAACCAAAACGGTGCTTTATTTCGAATGTCACTTTATGCAAATTAGTTTGTCTTTCTTTGTGTCTTCACTTGTCATGTCTTCTCCCAGGGCCATACATATCCACATGGTGCGGGGAGCGACGACCCTGCCTTTTTTCCTTCCAATTCTTAACTGTATTTATTGCCCCGAAATGGCCAAACTTCACAACCAGTAGGTCCCAAATTTTAGAAAACTTACGCAAGTGCTCGTTGGTAAATGCAAAAGACTTTTGATACAACGCATATGTGGCAATTGCTACAACGTGCCCAAGGGGGAAAAATAATGTGTAGCTGCAAAGCCAGAATCCCTTCAGACTTTAATGCGACATTTTAAAAAAAACACACACTAGGGCTTTAGTGCTATTTTTGTATGTTGATTTATTTCTTTTTGTACTTTTGTCTTTTTTTCTATCGTTGTTATGGCGCCTACTTCATATTTAAATATTTGTACGATTAACGTAAATGGCCAGGCTAGTAGAAGATAGAAGAAAGATTTCTCCTTTCCATAGCTGTTGGGAAAACGAGCTTATAACCAGTGTTTCATACCGGAATGGAACGAAATAAAAAAAAATAAAAATACCGGAACGGAAATGGCAGTAAAAAATATGACTACCGATGAAGAAATTGAAATAGTTAAGAAGATTATAGGAAAAGCACGAGACATAACATGGAACGGAGACCAGCTGACCAATGAAGACCTAAAGATAGTTCTTGTACAAACAGCGTTGAAAGTACGTGCAAACTGAGATGGGGATACAATACGCCCCAGATTATACCTTGCAGAAGTGGCTTCTATCCTAACGAATGATAGTCAAGGGGTGGGACAAATGGCCCTACGCTTTCGACACAAGATGCCAAAGATTGACGATGCTGGTCCAGCATTTTTTAATAACGATGCGATCGTGTCAGAAGTTAAGTTCATGTTCCATAATACCTGGTCGACAAAGACACACGGTGATAGACAGGACAACGAGGCAACATGCGCATACATCACCACAAACATGTCGAATCCGCTTGGGAGTTTAGCCAAAATAGAAGACAAAAAGCCAATGAAAAGAAGATTTCTAGAGGCAAATTGGCCCGAAGAGGCAGAACCTCCGACAATACTCAAAAAAAGAAGAATTTGTTCAAGCATGACAGAGGAGGTTGTTATGTCATTAGCACAGGAATTAACCAAAGAAATGGGACTTGACAGAGCAGGCTGAATATATTAACCAATGGGTCAAGTTATGGAACGAGACATATTCAGATAGAGGACGAAGAATAGGGGGCAAGAAGAAGATCGAAGACCCTCGAGCATGGNAAAACAAAATGCTTTGTGGGCCGCAGTTTGCCCACCCCTGGTATAAAGTTTTGGCATTTTATGGCGTTTATGACTTTAAACTCGCAATTGTTTGCCAGCTAATCTACGGTCATTGATACTAATGTTACATTACATTTACAATGATACGGTAATGAACGATGAATACAACGCTTAAGTAACAAAATGCTGCACCAAATTGCTCTTGATCAGCATATATTGAGTCACAACTATGCAATATGCCAGAAAGGCACTATTGTTAAAGAATTTAAAACAATAGAACTAAAGTTCTTGTGGCTACATTTGTCCTTACGCGTACGACGTACCACAGTGCATTCGTGACTTTATATTTCTACATTTAGTCACACGTACCACGTACCGCATGACGAAAAGCGTACCGTACCGTACTGCAATCCTTGCCTGTGCCACTGTCGAATTCTCATGAGTGTCTTTAGCTTTTGGAAACGCTATTTGGTCTCGTTAGTTAGTTTAGTTTTGTGTTGGTGCCTAATAAAACAGCGTTGTTTTCGTGACAAGTTATGTCAATAGATTGTATAGTGACGTGTATTTCTCACCTCACATTTTATGTAATTCGGTGCCTATGCGACGGCCGGTAGTAAATTAAAGTCGGTAATGCGACCGGCAACAGTTGTATTTTGAATAGCCGTCACAGGTGTCCCCGTGTGTAATTCCCAATTGAAACTAATAAATTCCAAGTATAAACTTTGGCTACGATAAGTTTTGTGGTGCCCCCCTTCACTTGATGCCCTAAGCACGTGCTTATATTGCTTAATGGTTAATCCAGCCCTGCGTGTAGAGGTTGTATCGATTCTAGATGTACAAGGTAAAACACTTCTTTTTTTTTCCTTTGATGGCTCAGAATTGTACTCCGTTTGTTTTTACCACAGTATACTTCACACTTTTCCTTTTTCATCAAAATGATTTTCAACATTTTATTGTGGTAAAACGAAACAAAACAATCTGGCTCGGCAGGCAGGTGCAGACCGGCACAGTTTTTCTCGGTTACAAATGTAGCAAATATTTATTACAATATTCAAAGTATTCACCATAGAAGTTGCTATGGCTTTTCTAAATATTTATTGTCACAATAGGTGTATGTATACTATTTCATTCGTTTACAAATGTAGCAAATATGTATTATATTATTCAAAATGTTCATCATTGAAGTTACTATGACATTTCTAAGTATTTATAGTCACAATAGGTGTATAGCCTATATACAGTTTCGATTTGAAGTGTAACAAAGTAAATTGTTTTGCTAGGTATAAAATTTGAAATGTTTTTTTTTATGTAGTAACGCACACAAGGTAGTCAAAATTCACTTATGTTTACAAAATAATTTGGATTACTATAGTTTAATTAATGTGTTGAAAAAAAAGTGTCATCTGAGTCATTCTGTTCTAATAATTATGTGTAATAATTGTTCTATATTTGTTCAGACTTTTCAGTTGTTGATTAGTTTTCCTTTTCTTCTTTCTTGATTCTGTCTTCTTTCCTCATCTTTCTTCTTGGATTAACGTCAAGAGGTTCTATTGTTTTTATTCGTTTTACGTTTCTTTTGTGACCTGTTTACACTCGAACTAGAGGTACTTTGTGTATCAGTGAAATTATCTGGAAGCGTGTCGTTGAGAATGAAGTCTTGTTTTTGTATTTTCTTCTTGGTTTGTGGTTTTGATTTAGTATCTTCATCCTCGTTAAGGGAAGAGAAAAAGTTATGCAGGTCTTCACTAGTAGTGGTTGCAAAGGTAACACTGTTATTGTGTTTAGTTTTGCTTTGTGAAGTGTTTTTGGTGGTTTGTTCTTGGTTTTCTGAACAGTTTATCAAAGGTTGGTCTTTCTTTTTGTTCTTAGTACGGTTAAGGGTCGACGAAAGACCTACAGTCGAGTTTTGGTGGTTTAATTTCCCTTTTGGTGAAGATTGTTTGTTTTGAGGTTTGCTTATTATAGGCTCTTTGTTACGGTTATCTTCGTTTTCTATTGCCGAGTATTTTGTGCAGTCACGTGCCCAGTGACCTTCCTTCTGACATAAGTGGCATTGATGTTTTTTTGGACATTCATTGATCCAATGACCGCGGATCTTGCAAAGGTTGCAAACGGGCCCAAATGATTCTCCTGGTTTGGATTTTGAATGTTATGTTCGAAAATTTTGGCAGTTGGCGTAACGTTTTCTAGTGTTGCATCTTCGAGGAAGACATGTAGGTAGTAACTAAACAAGGTTGGGTATTTTTTGTGAGTCAAAAAGACGTGTTTTGCATAAGTGCCCCATTCCAGATGTGAACAGACCGTTTGAATTTGAGATTTGGTTATTTCTAACGGGACCGGGTACAAAGTCAATTTAGTGTGAGGTTTATGTGGAAAGTCCGATTTTAGAATGATTGGTTCATCATATTGATCAAGCTTTAGCTTGCTCCGTTTTGTAGTTTTTCGTGTATGGATTTAAGTTCGTCAAGGTGGCTTTCCGAAAAAGTTATTTTAAAGATCGATTGTTTTCTATTTAAGACTCGAATGCTGATTAAAGGTTTCTTATCATCGTCATCTGGAAGAAGTTGCATAAAGTCGCCAAATGGTAGGAATTCCTTATTTGTGCATGTAATTATGAGCGAGCGATTTTCTTCAAGGTAAGTGTTTAAATTCGACATTGTTACGTTAGCAGAATGACTCGGATGTGAGGGTTAAATTTTAAAGAAAAAAAAGGCTAGAGGTTGTGGCTTTTTTAAATTTGTTGGTGTTGTGCGATAAAGGTTGTACAAGGGGAATCCCCCGGTTTTGTCAAGTGGCAGAGTGTGCGGTTGACTAAGGCAAAGTAGGGTCCCACGACCCAATCAATTGATTGGTCTAATCGGCGCTTTCGCTGATAAGCCAATCAATTATTTAAATTAGGGGAAAACCCGGCAAGCACTCCTGCGCACTACGCACAGGAGGAGCTGTTAGAGTTTTCCGAAGGAAGGTAAAGACCCTTTGCTTCCCTCTTCCGGAACCGTTCCCTTAGCGAAACGGATGCGGAAGCAGGTCACAAGAGATTTAGAGAGAACTAGGTTTTACTGGCGCGACAAAGCCTTAGGTCGAAAAAATTTAAATCACGAGAGGGAGCTAATTAGGCCTTTATGAGGCAGTCGAGTAGAGGTTAGAGTTACAAGTTAAGTTAGTTAAAGGGTTGAGAGTGTTTATGCGCAAGGGGGCGTTATTAAAAGGCGGCCTACTGTTTTAGCTTATGGTAAAGAAAGAGCGTGTTAAATGAAAGACAAACACACACACAAAAGCGCCTATGCGCACAAAGATAGCCTTTGCTGCTACTGGTAGGCTGACAAAAACAAACAAGATACACTAAGATAGCCTGCCTGCCTTGCCACAAGTAGTACCGGTACAATAGGTTAGATAGTAGGAGTAGTAGTAGTAGTAAGATATATATATGTAAGTAAGTAGGTAGGTAGGTAGGTAGGTAGGTAAACAAGTTAGAACACCTAAAGTGTCATAGTTTCACACCGTGGACGTGTGTAGGGTAATCGATCCTATTCCAACAAGGCAACTTTTTTTTTTTCTTCTGCGGCTCAGATATGTACTAGGCACGTTTTTACCACAGTATCCTTTGTGCTTTTCCGAGTATCATCATAGCCTTTCGCTATCACCAATCAAACGAAACGAAACGAGATCGCGTCAGTTACAATAGATTAAGGTTACTAATTTGCATCAAATATATGTCAGTAATTTAACTTACAAGGGTAACGTAGATATGTTTTAAATAAGAGTGGTTCAAAAACGAAAAAAATGGATTACAAAAGTAACAAAGGATTTGTACGCAACATAAATTTTTTTTTTTTTTTTAAACATTTGAACGCATACTTACGAATAACAGAGTATTCGGGATAGGAGAGAAAAAAATAATTACGCTTTAACAAATATAATATAACAGATAAATATTTTTATCCAGTAATTTGCTGAGGCAGGATATAACAATAAATATTTCCAATTTTACACATCTTTTTTTACGTTTTTTTTCTTCTGTATGTGGCAATGGATTTTTATCTTAAATATTCTTTACATATGTCAAATCTTAATTTAAATTCGGTTTCTCCAATTTTCTGCATAAACATTTGTAATTTGGTTGAGACATTCCGAAATAATTTAATAGTAAGCCACTCGCATAAGTCCTCATCTGTGCAATCATCGTCGTACAGTGAGATACTTGTATTTAGTGAGGGTGGGGGGTGTTGCTCTGCTTCTGCTTCCAATCTCTGCAGCTTTTGCTTTTTTGTTTCCCCTTCTTCTTCCTTGTCTCCCTCTCTTCTTCGTTTTCTAGCCTCTTTATTCGCTGTGGTTACTTTGTTGATGATATCCCAGTACCCGCGACAGTGCTTTCATGTTTCACCCTCCGGTCTGAGGTCTGTTCTTGCTTTATTTGTCCACATGGTACTTATATTCTTATCCGTTATTCTAAAACTTCCTCTTACTTCCAGCTTCTCTTGGATCAACTCTTCTATGTCGTTCCTTGTTGTAAACTGCATTTCTAATGTTATGCGGTCCAGTGCTGCTGAGTCAATACTACTGAAAGCCTTTATCATGTCGGTGGGTTTGTTTACGTTGGTCGTGATGAAGAGTCGACACTCGGGGTTTATTTGTTTACTGCCGTGTTTCTTGGCCGTCCACTGGTTGTTGTACATGGACAGGTACGACGAAAAAATCCCCTTATCTCTAGTTGTTTCATAGTAGCATCGTCGAGTTTCAATATCTTCTCACCCGGAGCTATCTCTAATTGCCCTACTCCACTGCTGTCTGTAGGTACCCCGGTCCATACCTGCTTAGGGTACATGATATTGCCTAAGAGTGTTTTGCCAGTCCCTGCATGTCCCCAGCATATGATGTGTGGGCAGAGTCCCATTGTATCCGAATCTGTGTTCTGAGCCATGAAACTGCTAGCGTATATTCCTCCACGGATACAGTTACTACATCCTTTTCCCTTATTTTTGACAAACACAACATTGTCAATTATCTTTTCCATCACTTCTTCCAGCTCGTCGGGCTGTAGCTCGCGGTTTTCCCCCTCTTCATTCAGAATCTTAAACGTGTGACGCATCTCGTCGTGTTGGAGAGTTTTCCAGCTTTCTTTATGATGACGTTTTATGAGAGTATCAGAGGCGCCGTAGCTTATATTCTTACAGACGTCCTGTATGAATTGCTCGTCTGTGGGTTTGCTTTTATACTTTTTCTTCATTTCATAGATTCTGTTGGAGATGTCACGGTTCTTTGAATTTTCTTTACCCATGTAATCTTTGGCTATGGCTGGAATCTCATCAGGGTTGCACTCTTTATACATATATCTGATGTATGCTGCTCGGTTTTCAATTTTGTTGTTTAGTGCACTGATATTTACGATGTTGCCCTTTGCTAAGTTGTGTATACTGCGAATAGCGCTGGAGTGCCGCACTTGGTAACAAATCTCGGACCCCTGACGAACAGCAATATATAAGCCATGGGCAAGCCCATCGGCGCGCTCTCTCGGCCCGACAAGAAGGACACCCTCCCTCCCTTTGGTCGCACGGGGTAAGTCGGCCTCCGTAGTAAATGCCCAGTTCGTTGAAGGGTTTCGGGTCATTCCTTTGTGAAGTGTGTAATTGAGCTTTGCGCCATTGTCGCATGTGATCACGCTGAAGTTCTGCGAGGTTGGCCGCTGCCTGCCTGATTGATAACTGCCGCTCGTAGCCTGTACATTCATCTTCCAGTTCAATAGTAAAACTTATCAGCTCTATTAATAAATCAGTATCTATGTGATCTACTCCACACCAGCACATTTCCTGCAATGGATTTAATGGATACGAACACAAACACAATAAAACATTAACACAAAAACTGAACAATACATTATAGAGGCCCAGGATTGCCTGGGTCGAGAATATGGCTCAGAGTGTAATCCCCACACTCTAGGGTGTATGTGATTTTGAATGGAAATTCGATGCTTCTCCAAACTTCTGCTTCTGTTGTTTCGTCGACGTACTTTAAGTCCTCGGGCCATGTCTCCTTGTCCACCATCATCATGGTGTATATTGTTGGAAGCTTGATTAGTGCTGCATGCTGTCGATGGAATGCCTGCATCGGCCCATAGCCCCAAGTGTGGACGCTTTGCACTGTGTTCACCATACTTTCTGTTACATCTGACAAGCCTTGGCCGTAAATGTGTCCTAGCTGTGCGCTTCCTAGAGGGACGTTGAATTCGATCCATTCTTCTCCGTTGGTATAGATTTCTTGCGTGTTTCTTTTGGCCCACATCGTTTCTGGATGCATGTGATTGATTATGCTGCCGAGCCTCATGTCTGTTTGGTTTGCTGAATACCCGTCCAAGTAAGTGTACAGTAGCATCCTGTACCCGGCGTGCACTCCTGCGAAGGCCGCTGTAGCACTCGTCTGTACCGGTTTCGCATGCCGGACCGGACCAAGGGTAAGTTTGATTCCCTTCAGACGAAACATATTGAAGTCTTTCGAAAGAGTCGTCGGATCGATCTTGCATCCCCTCCCCCGTATGTCGCTGCACATCCACCAACTGTCCTCTGCTGTTTGCTGCATGCCGCTTGAGTACATCTGCAGCGGTTCCCAACCCCAGAATTCCATTTTCCCCCAGTGTGTCTGGCTTGTGATGTAATGTCCGTTCGCATTCTGAGGACCCACTTTCCTCCATCCTCCGCCGTTAACTGAAGCACCTCCTCCCGCAGTAATCAACTGATTATTCCCGGCCTTTAGTTGCTTGTTACATGGTCCTGCGTTATCTCTGAGTCTTGTTCTTTTTATTCCTCTGTGCAAACTCGGTGGAAGGCTATCTAAATCACTATCATCTGTGTACATCTTCGGTCTCTGACTTTCTGGTGTCTCCTCTACCTCGTCCTCGTAATCTGAAGCTACCAAGCCTGGTCTCCTCCTTTTTGTACCCCTAGAACCTGTCACGTGAGTATATTTAGCCTTTTTTCTTTTTCTGGAACCGAGTGACGTGCATCTTTTCGTTTATTGCGCGGCAGCGTAATAAACACAAAATAAAAAACAAACCAAGAAAATGCGGATCGGAAACGGCGCGGACAAATAAACACTTGGTATCGACGTTACCACAAGGGTTGGCGACGTTGATAGAGAAAGAAAAAGCCAGGGCCTTTACTCCCCACCGATTGGTGGATATGCTTGAGCCCTGTGAGAAGCGACGAGAAGAGAAGTGAGAAAGACACAACGTAACACGCAAACTGACGGAGCAATAGAGGTCGCACGAATATGTACGCCTTAAAAGTAATAACAGAACAAATACGGTTAAGAAATGTAAAAAGAAAGACAGGGTCTTTACTCCCCACACTTGGTGGGTATGCGTGGACCCTGGGAGAATGCGCGGAGGGAAGATAGAAAGGGCGAATAAAATTAATTTTCTGCGGTCTCGACATCGAGTATTTCTCAGGGATTTACCGGGGAATACAGATTTTTAGTTGAACTACTTTTCCCCGATGATTTTGCTAACTCACACGCGATTGGCTGTTCGCGTTGAAGGATACTGGGGCCCATTGGTTCGTGTGGTCAGCCAATGGGAACACGTAAGGGACAGTTTAGAAATGGAAGTAAAAAGTCAGGGTCGTCGCTCCCCACGCTAGGTGGATATGCTTGGCCCTGGGAGAAAACGCGGAGGGAAGATAGAAAGGGCGGATAAAATTAAGTTTCTGCGGTCTTGACATCGAGTATTTCCGGGGGGTTTGGCGGGGAATGCGGATTTGTAGTTGGACTACTTTTCCCCGATGATATGCGAACTTATGCGCGATTGGCTGTTCTCGATAAAGGGAACTGGGGCCCATTGGTTCGTGTGGTCAGCCAATGGGAACACGTAAGGGGACGGTTTAGAAATGGAAGTAAAAAGTCAGGGTCGTCGCTCCCCACGCTAGGTGGATATGCTTGGCCCTGGGAGAAAAACGTGGTAAGAGAAGGATAAAGAAATACCGAGTCGGTAAACAATTCCGACTTGTAACTAATTTGCATATGCAAATTTCGTTCGCGCAGCGACTTTTTTCCAAGCTTGCCGGCAGTTCGACGCGGTTCGGGCACCTTTGGTGGAAATGGCAAATGTTTGCCGTAAATTGTGCCGCGTTTTCCGGCAAAAAATTGTTCGATTGCGCGATGTCGCGTAAGGTTCAAACCCAAACGCCGCGGGGCTGCGGCAATTATAAAGAGGTAAGACAAATCAATGTACGTACAATTAGGGCGTCGCAAATAACAGGTATGGTATTTTGGTTTTCTAAGACGCCTCCGGTTGTCGCACGAATTATAATGATGATATTAAACAAATTAAGGGATAAGTATACAACAGTTGTTAGCACAATTTTGGGACAAGCAAGACAAAATTCAAGATGTGGCAAAGAGTATTTAAAAAGCAATGTATGATGACAAATTGGCTAGGGAGAGTCGAGACCGCATTTGATAAATTTGATTAAGTTGACAACCGAAGGCGCCCACTAGAAGCATTTTTTGCTACGCCATCAAATCCCTGAGGTCTTGAATAATATCCTTATGTGTTGTGTCTTGCCTATTGTTTTCGACTGAAAGTCGATGTGAAGTTGCTTTTTTCATAGCCGAAATAATGTGGTAAGGACGAATTTGCTTGTCTTCGTATTTTATTTTGTTTCTGGCTTTCCAGATGTGGTGCCGGGTGAGTGTAAAGATGTACACTAGGTGATCTGTAAATATCTCGATGGCGGGTGGAATGTCCAGTGTGATGATCATATCTCGGGTGAGCGTGGTGTCAGTGTGAGTAACTCGGTTTGTAATTTGTTGTAGGAAGTCCCGCACCGGGGAGAGTACGGGACATGTGGTGAAAATGTGAGTGGAGGTTTCTGGGCTCCTCCCACAGAATTGGCACAACGTGGCTGGATCGAGAGAATTGAAGAAAAATTTTGAGGATACGGGTAAGATATCCCAAACTGTTCTGTAGTTGAACGACTTCATTGCATTGGTAAGGATGGGGTGGTGAACGTTCCCCCAGCGACGGTCGTGGGACGCTTGAGAGCCGACCGCACCGGGGGTGTTCAGTCGGGATAAGGTTATTAACTTATAAAGGGAACGGATTGAACCACGAACGAGTTGGTCAAATGTTAATCTATATTTTTCAATAAGAGAAAGGGTTTTTCTATAGAAAGGAGATGGACTGCAGGCATGGGGGTGTTCGTTGCGCATGCGCAGGTCGAACATACGGGAGAGCTGCAGCCCTATGTTATACTCGACCATGGCCAATCCGGGTAGGGTTGGGGAGTCGTTCAATCTATGTCTACAGTAAGAAAATATAGGCTGCATAAAGAAAAGGTCGCAGTACAAAGGACAGTTGGCCACGTTGTAACCTCCTCTGTCAAACGGGAGTGCCAGAATGTCGGTGGGTAAAAACAGTTTCCTGTTGTTCGTCATGAACACCTCACACGCGCTATTCACCTTTCGCCTGAGGGATTCGGGAATAGGGTATGTCGAGGCCTGGTACGTAAGAGGGGTAAAAGTTTGGATTTAGAGATAACTGATTTTGCATTCCAGGTGAGGGTGTACCTAGAGTGGTAAGCAATAGAGGAACAGAAGCTACGATAGCGGTCACGCCAGCTCCCGGTCACGCTAGCGGGTTTGCCGATAACGGTCCCGAGGAGACTGAGGTGGGACGAAGTCCATTCTATA
>QXVZ01006867.1:0-11052 GCA_008931825.1 Phallusia fumigata
GGTGGTAGGGTATGTGGAATGAAAATATGGAGAACGCCACCTCTCTAGTTCTGACAACCTTTACTCAAGATAAACCTGTGCCATTTTCAGTTAACTGGTTCAACTGATTACTTACCAGCTACCCTGTCATTCCCAGCATGCAGCCTACAACTATTAGTTTAGGAACCACTGCACAATGGTGAAAAAAGGAAATAATCTTTATCGAGATTTTAAGATTATGTGGTTCCGCATCCCAAAATATGTTTCTTTGTTATTTTGTAGCAACTCCGCTAATGGAAAAGCCGTATCCCGGCGTAAACCAGCACCCAGCTTCAAACATGGCGATAAATAGTATGAGTTCTATGTTATCTGCCCTCGTTGAAGAAGAAAAGTATTTCGGAATGCTCCCGCCACAATGAAGTGACGTCATCACTGCTGTGACGTCATAAATCTGATGACGTGTAAACTTTTTCTATTTACCTGTTTTTTGACACCGTGCCTTACTATGTCAGTTCTAGTTTTCGTCCTTTTATTTTGTCGTGAAAAAGTTTCAATTCTCTGTTGTTGTTGTTTTTTGCAAAAGCATGTTCAAACTTCGTTTTTTTTCAAGTTTAAACTCTTTAAGTTTGAGGTACCCACGTTTTTTATCCAATTCATTGCCATTTTACCATAATTCGTGATTTACCTTGTATTTTATTTGACAATTTTGATGAGATCATCTTTTTTACCCAGATCCTGCCATTTTTCTGTAAAATTTACCCAAAGAGCACTTTTTTACCTAATTCCTGATGCAGCCATTTAGAGTTTTTTACCGTCACCATTCATATAAGAAGCTGCTGTTCCGCAATTTCCGTTTTTCCTTCTTTTCCGCTTTTCCACGTTTTCCTCCATGTACAAAGCAAAATGAGCAGCGAGCAAAAAGAAGCAGAATAAAAAGTTTCAAAATGAAGATTTGTATTTACAGGAAACGGACAGATAGAGCAGAAAATTAATCATCCCGTTCTTTTTTGTCGTCTTTCGACAACTTGGTTAGTTTCAATGTAACTTTGTTTTCTTTTGGTGAGCGCTGTGGCTTAGTCATGCACATGAAACATAGCAAGCCGCAATCTGAAAAACAAAGAAAAATCGGTAACAATTGAAAACTGACAGGAGCGGTATTCGAACCCGCGCCTCCAGGGGAGACTGCGACCTGAACGCAGCGCCTTAGACCACTCGGCCATCCTGCCTTTAAAGAACTGTTCAGAATTAAACGTATTAATCTAAACCATGTTCAAATTTAAGTGTTAATTCTGTATAAATAATAAAGTGTTTTAAGTGTATTAAAATGTACAATGACACATAACTGATGCCATTCCTGCAAGCGTGTTGTGCCCAATTAAAATCGACCTGCCAAATATTTCAAATCAGTGAGGCGCTGCAGAGAAGAAAAACCTAGACTGCGGTGGGGTTCGAACTCACAACATGAGTCTTTCCGGAGGTGGCGTATACCGCATATTTTATTCTAGGATCAACCAAGAGATTTTCATGCAGGCCAACGATAACGCGCACTTACATGTAAATCACAGTAGACAGCAGATCTGCATTGTATCGAATCAGTCTCCAACCATTTCCATTTAGCAATGACTTGTAATTATGAATTCTAGAAAGGTTTGTTTCTGTTGTTTTTTATCCTCGGTGGACGGAACAACGCCTGAATGCGATATGCTCATAATGAGCCCACCGTCGAGCTACCTGCCTCATTGCAGTTTCGTTGGATGATATATATTTTTATAAGTTGGTGACTTCAATTTGGGTCAACCCGTCGGGTTTCACTGAGTTGTAGCAATGCCGCTAAAGTTTCTTGCTCAGGGAAACACAAGCGACAGATCCAAGTATTAAATATGAACTTGCATTTAATTACCAGTAGTCTCAACACGAAGTTTCATGCAATAATAGACGGGTACTTCACATCACATAGCTTACCGTCAACGATTCCATTAAAAAGCAGGCCTTCGGAGCAGAGTAGGCACAGCACACAGGTGTAGGACTCCTGATACACAAAAAAACGTACAATAGATTATGTGGCTGTTTGGTTTGAAATCGCTTGTAACAAAAATTCAACATTGTATTGTAAGTCGTGGTTCAAGAAGTTGTTTTCCATTTTTTAGGTACTTTGTGATAATAACAGCATGATTTTTTTAAATTATTTGCCTATATTTTTATTAAAACATAACTTGTGTATATGAAGCAAGATTTTAAGCTTCTCGTCTTTATGCGCTGATTAATGACAACAGCAATTGTCGAAACGTTTGCAATACAATGTATTCACTATATACAAGCTCTCTGGCAGTTACTTTTGTATTTAGACTTTACAGGAATTGTCAGGTTTCTAGTTAAACACGCTTTGAACAGTTTCGTGAAATAGAGGCCACAGGAACGTTTAAATTGAATAGCAAGGTCTGTAAAACTAGAGGAATTCAAGTTAAATCACAAAAGTGTGTCAAGAAAAGATGGGTTGTCAGATAATAAACGTTGGAGTTTTTAAAACTACCTTGGTTTCCACAGTAAGCGTTACAGTTGGCACTACTGGTTGTTTTTTCTCATCTTTTTCTTCTACTTCTGTTGAATTATCTGTACAAAGGAATACCTTGAGTGACCTAGGTACCCAGAATAGTTCAAAGGTTTCTTGTTGCAAATTGCAAAAAAAAAGGTTTTCTGGTTGATTCTGTTGGAACATTGTTTCACAAAATTTCCTGACCTTGAACGTCTAAATGACTTAACCAGAGTATTAAGTCATTTTTACTAGACTGGTTAATTTTGTNGAGCAGCGAGCAAAAAGAAGCAGAATAAAAAGTTTCAAAATGAAGATTTGTATTTACAGGAAACGGACAGATAGAGCAGAAAATTAATCATCCCGTTCTTTTTTGTCGTCTTTCGACAACTTGGTTAGTTTCAATGTAACTTTGTTTTCTTTTGGTGAGCGCTGTGGCTTAGTCATGCACATGAAACATAGCAAGCCGCAATCTGAAAAACAAAGAAAAATCGGTAACAATTGAAAACTGACAGGAGCGGTATTCGAACCCGCGCCTCCAGGGGAGACTGCGACCTGAACGCAGCGCCTTAGACCACTCGGCCATCCTGCCTTTAAAGAACTGTTCAGAATTAAACGTATTAATCTAAACCATGTTCAAATTTAAGTGTTAATTCTGTATAAATAATAAAGTGTTTTAAGTGTATTAAAATGTACAATGACACATAACTGATGCCATTCCTGCAAGCGTGTTGTGCCCAATTAAAATCGACCTGCCAAATATTTCAAATCAGTGAGGCGCTGCAGAGAAGAAAAACCTAGACTGCGGTGGGGTTCGAACTCACAACATGAGTCTTTCCGGAGGTGGCGTATACCGCATATTTTATTCTAGGATCAACCAAGAGATTTTCATGCAGGCCAACGATAACGCGCACTTACATGTAAATCACAGTAGACAGCAGATCTGCATTGTATCGAATCAGTCTCCAACCATTTCCATTTAGCAATGACTTGTAATTATGAATTCTAGAAAGGTTTGTTTCTGTTGTTTTTTATCCTCGGTGGACGGAACAACGCCTGAATGCGATATGCTCATAATGAGCCCACCGTCGAGCTACCTGCCTCATTGCAGTTTCGTTGGATGATATATATTTTTATAAGTTGGTGACTTCAATTTGGGTCAACCCGTCGGGTTTCACTGAGTTGTAGCAATGCCGCTAAAGTTTCTTGCTCAGGGAAACACAAGCGACAGATCCAAGTATTAAATATGAACTTGCATTTAATTACCAGTAGTCTCAACACGAAGTTTCATGCAATAATAGACGGGTACTTCACATCACATAGCTTACCGTCAACGATTCCATTAAAAAGCAGGCCTTCGGAGCAGAGTAGGCACAGCACACAGGTGTAGGACTCCTGATACACAAAAAAACGTACAATAGATTATGTGGCTGTTTGGTTTGAAATCGCTTGTAACAAAAATTCAACATTGTATTGTAAGTCGTGGTTCAAGAAGTTGTTTTCCATTTTTTAGGTACTTTGTGATAATAACAGCATGATTTTTTTAAATTATTTGCCTATATTTTTATTAAAACATAACTTGTGTATATGAAGCAAGATTTTAAGCTTCTCGTCTTTATGCGCTGATTAATGACAACAGCAATTGTCGAAACGTTTGCAATACAATGTATTCACTATATACAAGCTCTCTGGCAGTTACTTTTGTATTTAGACTTTACAGGAATTGTCAGGTTTCTAGTTAAACACGCTTTGAACAGTTTCGTGAAATAGAGGCCACAGGAACGTTTAAATTGAATAGCAAGGTCTGTAAAACTAGAGGAATTCAAGTTAAATCACAAAAGTGTGTCAAGAAAAGATGGGTTGTCAGATAATAAACGTTGGAGTTTTTAAAACTACCTTGGTTTCCACAGTAAGCGTTACAGTTGGCACTACTGGTTGTTTTTTCTCATCTTTTTCTTCTACTTCTGTTGAATTATCTGTACAAAGGAATACCTTGAGTGACCTAGGTACCCAGAATAGTTCAAAGGTTTCTTGTTGCAAATTGCAAAAAAAAAGGTTTTCTGGTTGATTCTGTTGGAACATTGTTTCACAAAATTTCCTGACCTTGAACGTCTAAATGACTTAACCAGAGTATTAAGTCATTTTTACTAGACTGGTTAATTTTGTAAACAAAAACTTAAGCATTTAGCTACCCAAGCAGATAAGTTGGGTTGTGTTAAGTTTATTTCGCCTGGTGTAAGAAAATATAGCGACACAATAGCAAGTCAATCATCAAGCCGGAAATAGCTGCGCAACTTTAGAACGTTATGAGGCGCAAAAAAGGGGAGGGCACAATTTGGTGGATCAAGGTTGAACGCGCTGCAGCTACATCGTAATTACAAGGCGTTATGTGACGGGGGCTTAATAACCTTTAGATTAGATAACCTTTGTAAGAACAAGTAAGCCTACACCATATTGCATGTTTAATTACTGTTCTTTTTGTTTGTTTAATATACAACTATAATAATAAGCGTCTTTATCAAAATCGTGTCGCTGGTGCGTCGAAAGTCCAAACCACTTTTTTCGAAGGCGTTTCATGAAAATGTTTTCAGAAACAATGTTTTTAACAAACGAGTCACTTAATGTTCTTTAAGTACAATTTTTTAGTTGAAATATTTGATTTTACAAAAACAATAGACTGTTCCTCACTACTTACCTATTTTGGAGAATGCGTTGGCTTCGTGAAGCAAAACCAGTAACAAGGCGATGCAGAAAATTTTGTTCATTTTATTGATAGGTAACTTTTTGACTTTCTGGCCACCTTGTTCTTAATTATATTCTGTCTTAAACAAATTCACATTTGTAACAAAAATACATGGAAATTTAGGAATTTAATAACGAAACATAGTGAGTAAAAGCATAAGTCACAAAAAGATTTTCTTCAAAAAAAAACAGTTTCTCGCGTCCTAATAGTGATATTTACATCATAAGTTAGGAAGCCAAACAAAAAAGTCCGATTAAAACTGAACAATAAAAGAGAAAAGTTAACTGCTGACGCTACAAAAACTTTCACCTAAAACCTACAGTGTCTAATTAAATCCCTACCAACAGCCTTTACAGAGGTTTTTCCAGATCCAACACTTTGAGCATTGCATTTTGCATTTGCATACAATCTGTAAACGGAATTTGCTGAAATCCGATACACCCATGCAGACGGATGTTTTACGAATTGTAGAAATTTACGTACAATGTAATAATATCTTGTATGCAGAGGATAGATTAGGTGTTGGCAACCCTGGCACGCTTCATGGCACACCGAGTGATTTACGAGTCCATTGGTGTCCCAACCTATTTATTGCATTCCCCCCTTTGCTTATTTTGAAACTTTTCACTCCTCCCCCACTATACAAGAAATAATATAAAGTAGTGTTAAACGGTTTGGAACCACTAGTACACCTTTAACGAATTACTACACTTAACATAAAAACTTAACTACAAGCGGAAATTCCTCCACTTCACCTCTTAAAATTCCTCCCTTTCGGGAGCCACTGTCCTAGTTCATATTCTAATACATTTTGTTAGCCTGAAGCTATGCGAATTTTGTGTTCTACCGTTAATGTAAACCATATCCTTTAGATTTAATAAAAAAACATATAGCAGTGACGTCATCAACGTGGCACATGAAGCCATTACGATTTTGACATAATTTGTAAACTGTCACGCTTCGTTCAAAAGGTCGGAATGGGTATGTACGTGCCAGTTTACAAACCATTAATACTTTTACCGCACCTGAACAGTTAGGTGATTTTAAAACGAATCTCCTAAGAAACAAAATTTATGACGAAAGTTTTACTAACAATATGCTGGCTTAATTTTAACCCAGCTATCTCTGCATGCAGTAGTAAAGTTTATAGCCAATATTATGGAAACCTTAGACCAAATTACTCACATTGGTGGTTAGAAGAGAGATATATGACAATTATTTTTCTTGTCGTTGTATTCGGTTTCAACCGGCCAATTTTCTTTCAGCGCCCCCAATCGCTCATTTGTCCTCTCGCTTTCCTTAGCGGTAGAAAAATGATAGGAAATGACCGCAGGGGAGCGCTAGTGCCCACGTTGGGAATCAATTCCACAGGTGATATTGAACCATTGCACCAGCATTCGTGGGTGTAAATTCGCACAATTTGCACATATTATTTCGGTTTCCGGAATATTAGGTGTTACGACAAAACGGTTTTAAAATTTTCTGTGCAATGGTACATATACCGCTTGTGCTGGATAAAGGAATTTATTCAAAAATGACAGGAGCGGGATTCGAACCCGCGCCTCCAGGGGAGACTGCGACCTGAACGCAGCGCCTTAGACCACTCGGCCATCCTGCCTACCAAAGAAAGTAAACTCATGTTTAAACACGAGCAAAAATCACCCGAGTAACGCCAGGACCAAGGTCAAGCCGCTGTTGCGTTTCCGCTATTGGTTGCGACACTTGGCAATTATGCAAAATTTGCATACAGCCGTTTTGAACGATCGTTTGTTACGTAACAATTGACTTCCTGTGCCAACTTTGCGCTGCGTGACGTCACAGTTACTTGACATAGAAACATTAAACGATTCCGCTTTAGATCGTCAGATCATTTTGTGTGTTAGAGAAAAGCAAAGCATGTGTCAAAGTTAGTTAATTTCGAATGTAACAAACTGCAAACAAACAGTGACAGGTCAAGTTTTCATTTTATTTTTGGCTATGGGTAATTTGAGGCGATACGTATGTTTTGCAAACAACAGGCAGGATGGCCGAATGGTCTAAGGCGCTGCGTTCAGGTCGCAGTCTCCCCTGGAGGCGCGGGTTCGAATCCCGCTCCTGTCAATTCTGTTTAGTTTTTTAGGTCTAATATGAACAGTTTGTGATAGAATTTTATTTGTATTTTCAGACACTAAAGCAATGGCGTAGCCAGCCCAAAATTTTTGAGGGGGGGGCAAGTAACCCAACTTAACGTAAAACTTAGGGATTTTTTTCAGGAGTTGCCTACTTCAATGTACAATTTTAAAATTTGAGAGGGACCATGGCCCCTTCCGCCGCCCCTTGGCTACGCCCCTGCACTAAATAGCAAAGAGGTCTAAGGACAGACATTTTATGCCTCTATCACCATGTTGTTGGAAGAAAACCCATTACTTGTCTTTAGCTCGCATTGGGTTTGTTTCCCAATCGATAAAAAGGATTTATCTAAAACTTCGTCAAAGGCAGGATGGCCGAGTGGTCTAAGGCGCTGCGTTCAGGTCGCAGTCTCCCCTGGAGGCGCGGGTTCGAATCCCGCTCCTGTCAGTTATTTACATTCAGTTTTGTTACATTACATATGAGCCAACTGCGATACATGTTTTCATGCACTATAGCCAAGTGATCTAATAAAGGATGTTCTGTTTATCTATCACCGCGTTGTTTAAAAAGGCGCCCAGCTCACATACTTTGTTAACAATTTACTGGTGCTGGTGTCGTGTTTTTCGGTTGGAGACCAAATACTAAACTCATTTGCTCTTACGTGGGTTGGGAGAAAACGCCGATAACTTCTGAGTCACCTGATAATTTTGCTTTCAAATAAAGTCAGTGACCTCAATAAATATGATTCAACATCACGAGTTACTCAATTTTTGATGTCATGATTTTATCTGCTGATGACAAGGAAATTTTGACAGTGCTGTTTACCACAAAAACTAATTTATGACTATGTGTGAACAACCTGAGTATAGGATAGGTTGATACACAGTAAGTGAAATTGTAACCATTGCACTGAGCTGCATGTATATGAGGTCTTGTACTTTGCCCAGTATATCTTCATCACTGAGCAATTGCTGGATGTTAGGGGTTAAATTGGAAAGGAATTACGTGGTTTGCAAAGAAACATATTTGATCATACATTTCACTACAAATTACCCGCAGCCCAAAATATCAACAAGAGTTGACGTCATCTTGAAATGATTCATGGTTAACGTCAAGCAGTTGTGACGTCACTCAACGCTGTAGAATTGTTCGGTAACAATTGCAAATTGGCACAAAAAGTCAGTTGTTACGTAACAAACGACCGTTTTGAACTGCTGAATGCAAATTTTAAATTACGCAGCCAATCACGAAAATTATGACGCAATAACGACTTGACATTGACCAAGAATAATATGAACAAATTGAGCTTACATTTATCCATGTAGTTTACTTTCTTTCGTAGACAGTATGGCCGTAGGCAGGATAACCGAATCATTTAAAGATAATCGTATCACATTGGAAATAAACATAAATAAACATTTTTGAACACTAAATTATCAAAACGCTACTTTCAAACGCAAAAAAATTTTACATTGTCATGAAATGATTATGATGTAATGTAGTTGTGACGTCACGCAGCGCTACAGAATTGTCCGGTAACAATCGCAAAGTTGGCAAAGAAAGTCGACATTGTTACGTAACAAACGATTATTAAAAATTGCTGACTGTAAAATGACAATATTTGCAACAAGTAAAATGCATACAATGTCGTGTGCTTTGAATGGGACGTCTGGATTACTAGAGAAATGTTGGTGTATAAGTATAATTGAGAATGTTAAAGCTCGAGAGACGTAATTGAGTTCCTTTCAAAAACATGGAAAGTTATTCCTCTGAAGACCTCATTTCTATTTTGTGTCCAAAATGTCAAATAAACTTTATCACAGTCATTTTTAATGCAATAAAAAATAAAATGACAGGAGCGGGATTCGAACCCGCGCCTCCAGGGGAGACTGCGACCTGAACGCAGCGCCTTAGACCACTCGGCCATCCTGCCNCAAAGAAAGTCGACATTGTTACGTAACAAACGATTATTAAAAATTGCTGACTGTAAAATGACAATATTTGCAACAAGTAAAATGCATACAATGTCGTGTGCTTTGAATGGGACGTCTGGATTACTAGAGAAATGTTGGTGTATAAGTATAATTGAGAATGTTAAAGCTCGAGAGACGTAATTGAGTTCCTTTCAAAAACATGGAAAGTTATTCCTCTGAAGACCTCATTTCTATTTTGTGTCCAAAATGTCAAATAAACTTTATCACAGTCATTTTTAATGCAATAAAAAATAAAATGACAGGAGCGGGATTCGAACCCGCGCCTCCAGGGGAGACTGCGACCTGAACGCAGCGCCTTAGACCACTCGGCCATCCTGCCGTCTGCTAGCAAGTCAGTAAAGAAACTAAATGTACCTACAACTACAATTTATCCCCAGTCGAAACAAAATTGACCTTATCAGAAAACTATTTTATGTCAATGTCAAGTAGAGGCGACGTCACGCAGCGCTACATAATTGTGCGGTAGCAATTGCAAAGTTGGCACAGGAAGTCAACATTGTTACGTAACAAACGATCATTCAAAACTGTTGAATGCAAATTTTAGCAAGTACCAAGTTATGCAACCAATAACGGAAACCCGACAGCGTTCAGCTACCAGACTCTGCTACCAATTACCGGTGCTTTAACACAACTAAAATCATGAGTGACATAAAAAAAGACTAAACTCAATTGTCATGAAAACAAGTGTCGTGGTTTTCGGTTGGCGCCAAAATCTTGAACTTATTTACTCTTACGTGGGTTGGGAGAAATTCTCAAAACTTTTGAGTCACCTAATATTTTTACTTTCAAGTAAGTAAGGACAATGACCTCAAAAAATATGATTTAAAATCACGAGTTACTCAATATTTCCTGTTATGTTTACATCTGTTTACATTTTTTGACACTGCTGTTTACCACAAAAACTTATTTATGACTATGGTATGAACATCTTGTGTACAGGATAGGTTGATACATAGTAAGTGAAACTGATACCAGTGAACTTGGCTACTTGCATATGAGATCTTGTACTTTGCATAGTGTATCTCGTTTACAGGGTTAGCGCAGCATAAATTAGCAACGAATTTTAAACTTGCAACTTGAGTTTCCTGTGTGTTGCCACATAAAAATCTTGTACTAAACAAAGAAAGTTTAATAAACGTAATGACAGGAGCGGGATTCGAACCCGCGCCTCCAGGGGAGACTGCGACCTGAACGCAGCGCCTTAGACCACTCGGCCATCCTGCCATGTGCTAAAAAGCCAGGAAAGGAATTGAATGTACGTATCACTATGATTTACCTAGGATCGAAAAATTGACGCTATCTTAAAATTCTTTAAAGTCAATGTCAAGTAATTGTGACGTCACGCAGCGCTACATAATTGTCTGGTAACAATTGCAAAGTTGGCACAGGAAGTCAATTGTTACGTAACAAACGATCGTTTAAAGTGGCTATATGCAAATTTTGCATAATTGCCAAGTGTCGCAACCAATAGTGGAAACGCTATAGGGACTTGACATTGGCATTGAAGTGTCCGAGGTGTAGTTAAGTAGGCAGGATGACCGATTGGTCTGATGTGATGCGTTCAGCTCCCAGACTCTGCTACCAATTACCAGTGCTTTAACACAACTAAAATCAAGAGTGACATAAAAAAACAGACTAAACACATTTGTCATGAAAACAAGTGTCGTGTTTTTCGGTTGGCGCCAAAATCTTGAAGT